>JANHFM010005249.1:36726-54762 GCA_032468115.1 Grayia smithii | reverse complement strand
CGTATAAGATGACCCCCCACTTATCTGAAGATTTTAATGGGTTAAAAAGTCATCTTATACGCCGGAATTTATGGTACATATAACATTGTCTGGATAAAAACCAATGAAGTCAGAAGATATAATGAATATTCTCTCATCTCATCTCACAACACATAAACAGACACAACCATAATTTCATCTCGGAAACTGAGCATCCTAGATAAAGCTAAATCCAAAAATGCTGAAGAATTCCTGGAAATTTGGCATTTAAACAAATTAGTCATCAATACACACATAAAAATAAGTTTGTATGTTTACACACCATTCAAAAGAGACAATTTAAAAAGCTAAGAAGAAAATAAGACTACGAGGACACATTCTCTCAGCTACAAGATAAACATAGATTAACACCAGACAAACAATCATGCAGAAAACCATACCCTAATCAAGGAACTACCATGGAGAAAACCATAACACCCACTAATATAAGATACTGCATGTAAACAGGCAGAAAACACTAGCAATGATTATTTTAACCCATCAGGTAATGAAATTTCTGCAAGCAAACAACCAAGCTCAGAGAGCATCAAGGACTCTACAGAGAATAAATCATAACTGAAGGGTATACTTCAAAGCCCAAAGTTGACCATTTTATTATTGAATTTCAAAAAGGCTTTTTTTTGGGGGGGGGGGAGAGATGAGGGATAAAGTGGGGGCAGTTGTCAAGCACGGCATGATTTCTCATCCTTGATGTACACCTAAATCAAGGTGATACAGGTAGCTGCTCAGCCGATTTTTCTGCATAATTCTCTTTTTGCCTGCTGCATGGCAACTCTAGCTCTTTCAAGATATAGTTTACAGTGCCTTGATCTGTGAGACTGATTATTAGCTGTGCACTAAGTTTATTAGTCAAAAGGCTATTTTTTAGCATCTTGTAGATGTTCTTTTTTTAAAAAAAAGTAAATATTACTTTTCTTCAGTCTTTGTGTCCCCTCTGGGTTATTTATGCTTTTTGACAGGTTATCAAATACACTGCCATAAACTGAGTGTTTTAGGAGGCTGTCTCAATTAGATAAAAATGTGTACATATAAATACTTCTATATTTATTACCAACTGAATTTTCAGAAATATACTTACTGAAAAGTTAATATAGCGCATTGAGTCTGGATATGTGCATTTGCATGTGTATGTTTGCGAGTGTAGGAGAGAGAAGAGAAGTCCTATTCATGGGTGTGTAATCACAGCACAAACATGCCCCATAGACTGTTTTTTAAAAAAGTGTTGGACAAATCGATATATTTGAGGAAAAGATTCAAGTTCTGCCAGAAGCAGGTTGCTGGTTGTCTCACCATTGGATGTATTGCAGGTTTTCTGCTGTTTCTACAAACAAAAGATCTTTGTATGGTTCTTTGCTGTTTTTATTATTTTGGCATGGAAGCAGAGGTAGTATTCTGGAGAACCGGTAATGGAAATTTTGAGTAGTTTGGAGAACCAGTAAATACCACCTCTGACTGGCCCTGCCCCCATCTATTCTCTGCCTCTCAAGTCCCAACTGATTGGGAGGAAATGGGGATTTTGCAGTATCCTTTTCCTGGAGTGGGGCAGGAATGGAGATTTTACAATATCCTTCTCCTGCCACGCCCACCAAGCCACACTCACCAAGCCATGCCACACCCATTGAGCCACACCCACAGAACCAGTAGTAAATTTTTTTGAATCCCACCACTGGAAGCATCATTTTGCCTATTCCATTCTAGTTTCAAGAATATCCAGAGATTACTCCCATCTGAACTCACTCATTATCAATCCTTCCATCCACCTCTCTGTGCCTATAACTTTTCACTGGTGTATCTTGGAGACAAGCATTATGCTGTTTCATAAGAATGTGTTTTCAGAAATAATGCAATGGACAGATCCAAAATGTTTGTTCCTACAACTTGCTAATTAGGCAACATGAGAGGTGGCTAAACAGCTTCTTGACCTTTTTCCTTTAGAGAGAGGGATGTTTTCTTGCCAAGAAGTGATGGTTGGTGTGAAGGAAAATGAAGCTGGGAGAATGAAGTTGCTTTCCTCAACTTGTCCCATATTGAACCGGTGATGATACTGGTTCACTTAGGGTACTACAATCAAGGCAGCACTTTCCAGCTTACTCCAGGACCACTGTTGTATGGGGTGTTCAGAGGGAACAGAAGCTCTAGTGGAAGGGCCTACCATGTTCTTTTTAGGGCTCATCTTTGATGCCCACCTGATGCTCAGCTCTCACATGTGGCTACAAGTAGCTGTAATATGCACAGTGGTCACATCCTGATAAACCATCTCAGCAGATAGACCAAAACAGGTGAAACTAGCCAATGAGTCTTGGATTCTTTCTGACATAAGGGATTTGTTAAATCTAGCCCTAGAAGATTGAACAGAGGAGACAGATCAACTGTCCTATAATCAAGAAAGCAAGATCAACAGGTATTTGAGGAGTACTAAGAACACAAAAAGACATTTAGACATCCTGATCATCTATTGTAGCTGGAAAGGTATCCAGACACAATGGTTCTCTGTGTCACTGAATTAAAGTCTGTTCTGCTTAGACATGGGACTGCCCCATGCAACAGCTGTTCCACTTAAAATTTCATCATGCAACAACTGTACTTGAATTGAAAAC
Source organism: Grayia smithii (assembly GCA_032468115.1). Lineage (NCBI taxonomy): Eukaryota > Metazoa > Chordata > Lepidosauria > Squamata > Grayiidae > Grayia > Grayia smithii. Next base: position 52,126 of record JANHFM010005249.1, on the reverse strand, counting down.
CCCAGTATATCAAAACTGGTTTGATTAAAACTATGAAATCATTTCCAGCCAGCCCTTCAAGCCAAGAACAATGTATATGTAGACTAGAAGAATGATCCAGAATCTGTCTAAAAGAAAGAGCTGTTTAAGCATCTACAATCCAAAGTACAGATAGAACTGTGAGAAGTACAGGATAAGCGGTGGCAGAAGAAGGCTGAACAGATGGAATGCTATGCAGACATGCATGCTACCAGGGAGTTCTTCAATACTATAAAGTCTATAGTTTATTTTTCTAAATAAGGATGCTCCCCCTTGATGGATCAAGCCTGATCAAAGATTAGATAGGACTAAAAAAACTGTTAGTCTGAACATGTCTATGGAGATTCTCAGTCATCCAGGTCATAGTTGTCCCAAAGGTGCTTTTTTCAAGAGGCAATTGGACTTTCTAGTTTTTCTTTTTCTTTTTCTTTGAAGACATTTCACTTCTCATTCAAGAAGCTTCTTCAGCTCTGACTGAATGGTGGAGAATGGAAGGATTTATATTCCTTGCAGACAGCTGGTCATTTACTTGTTTGAATACTTTTCCAATGTCAGCTGATCTTGATGTTTTAAAGCAGATTCCCCAGCTGCCAGGCTTAGACCTGCCTTCTCTGCTGATGAAATCAAGAAAGCAATATCACTGATGAACTCATTCCAAGACATCTTGAAATAATTTGGCCCACAAAGGAGATGCCTGATGACTTCCATGATGCCCGCATTGTGGTTCTATATAAAAATAAGGGAAATGAGTCAGACTGTGGATATCTCACTGCTGCTCATTGTAGGCAAGATCTTTGCCTGGTTCTCCTCAACAAACTTGTCACTGATGTGGAAGGGAACCTTCCCAGAGGCACAGTGTATTTTTTTTCTGCCAGAACAGATCTGATATTTACCATAAAGCAAGTCCAGGAGAAGCGCATAGAGCAGGGCAAATCTCTTTAGTTGGTCTTCATTGAATTGATAAAGGCATTTTATGTTGCAAACAAAGAAGGTTATAGATCATCCTGAGATATTATAGATCAGGGGTGTCAAACTCATGTCGTCATGGTGGCATCGTGTGACGTATCTGGACTTTCTCCACCTTCACTAAAAGGCATGGGTGTGGCTAGCACATGACAATCTGGCCCATGGGCCAGGAGTTTGACAGCCCTGTTATAGATGCCTGTGAAGTTCATTCAGCTGCTTCTTGACAAAATAGGTTCTTTACAATGATACATCAGCTACATTTGCCATTTCCAGTGGCAAAAAACAGGTTTGGTTAGCCCCAGTCCTATTCAATCTGTTCTTCATTTGCTTGTTGTCATGTACTGTCCACGATCTGAAAAAGGCAGTGTACATCAGGTGCCAGTTGGATACTCTTTGATTTTTGCCATAGCAATGCAGAGATGAAGTACCTCTATATAGTGGTTCAGGAAACTCTCTTTGCTGATGACTGTGTGCTCTTGGCACACAAAGACAGCACTCCAGAGTTGATGCTGAACAAGTTTTCAGATGCTGCTATGCTCTTTGATCTATCAGCCTGAACAAGACTGAGGTAGCCCATGCTACTTCAGCCTACCAGCCCCTGCAAAATACAAGCTCAGAGAACCACAAATCACTGTTGACAACACCAAACTGACAAATGTAAACAGCTGCAGATATTTGGAAGCATCATCTCAAGCCATGGCTCTTTGGACAACAAAATTGACTCCAGGATCAGCAAGGGCAGCCAAGCATAGGGATAACTGTATAGCAGATCAATTCGATGAACACAACATCCATATCTCCAGAAAACTGAAAGTTTACAGAGTTTGTTTCTCCCTTCTTTCCTATGCAGATATGAGTCATGGACTTTATATGAAGGTACATCAAACTACTAGAGAAATTTCGACTTGTTTGCTTTCTGTTCCATCCCCAACATTCATTGGCAAGACTCAAGGTCTTTGATTACATGGAATCCATCAGCATTGAGTTCCTTATTATCAGACCCCCAGATAAGGTAGGTGGGACACTTCATCAAAGTGGATGGTGTTGCCCAACCTATGCATCACCAAGTGCTCTATAGTGTACTGGAATCAGGAAAGAGATCATGCAATGAACCATGCAAGTGCTAAAAAGATACTGTGAAAGAATTTATGTGACATCCATCCAAAGGAATTAGAAACTGAGGCTGCTGACAGAACTCACTAGTGAGCGCAGGGCTAAAACCTGCACCAACTTTGAAGATAGTTGCCACCAAAAATTGATTGAAAACCTTGAACAGACTATCATCTAGTGGACTTCCAGTGCTCAATTGTGCTAGATTCTGTGCTTCCAGACTGGGAATGCAGGGCCATCTCTCTGTTCACAGATGAACTGCTGAATTCAGGTTCATCTTTAAATTCTGTAGGCCTTTGAAGTTCTTTTTTTTTTTTTTAAATCCATTTTAATCTTTTGTAGTAAAAGAAAAAGTATTGACTGGAGTTAAATTGCATTCTTCTTAATAATTCATTTCCCAGTCTTACTGACTCTCAGGTTCTTTTCAAATGCTTCCTAAATCTAGGATAACAATGGTATAATTGGTATTAATGGTGTAGTACCTACTTCCATATTATCTTGATTTCCATTCTCTAATGTAATTCTCTTTGAACTCCAAGCACTTCAAGTAAATCTCCACTGAAACATCTGTCTTGCAGTAACTGAAAACTGAAGATATTATTCAATTAACCCTCTCTGTGCATTCCTAGATCAATGAAACAGCTTTCTTTTTATAATTCTGTTGGCACAGTAAACCATCCCCATGGGCAATTAATCTATGATGTTCTTAGAATACATATGAATATTACCCATGATAATTGAAAGAGACTAAAGCAAAATATATTTCTGCATTGCTAAATAATATATTTAAAACACTCTAAAATTATTTGTGCTGTGTACTACTTTATTTCAAATAAATGAAAACACTAATGATCCCAATGGAGAACTTTGGATAGCTAAATAGAAGAGCAGGCTGATTGAAAAAGTTATGGGCATCTGTACTGTCTTCTTTCTTTCCCATTTTAGTCTTCTACTCAGCATCAGCATGACAGAGTTGCCAATAACCCTGCAACAGGTGTGGGAAGAAAAAAGGTGTGCATTTTGGAGCTCTGCAGCCATTGGCCAACTGAACTGCAGCCAAATGAAAAAAGGTGTTTTTTTGTTGTTGTTCAAAAGACATGGGTGGTTGAAAAGAAGTCTATAGGCCCAACAAGAAAAAATACAATGTAGAAAAGAGCCAAGAGCATGATATGTCATCCATGAACTGAAAAAGAAGACATTTCAAAGAGAAGGGACTTAAGACAGAACAGGCTTAAGAATGAAACATTGACGCATAGTAGAAATAATATAGAGCATAGTACTGTATATAAGCAACAGGAATAGAGTATTAAGTAATAGGAACAGTGTATAGCATGTTGAAGCATAATAGTATAGAATATAATAGCTGTCTTTGTAAGAGGAATTGTCATAATAGTATAATGATAACAAAAAGAATATAGGAAGTACTCACATATAGTACAGAGATAGCATTAGAACCAGGGGCGGGTTCCACTTACCTTTATTACTGGTTTGCAACAAGAGTGTGCATGCACTTCTGTGCATACACAGATCATCCATAATGACATCTGGGCAGTTGGATGGAGCCTCCCATCACTTTTACTAATGGTTCACAAGAACCAGACCAAACCAGGAACAACCCACCAGTGGATAGAACAGAATATGAGACACATGTGCAAGTTTTATGGGCGCTTTTTACATAATAAAACATCTCCCCAATCTCTATAAGGAGATATAAAGCAACTATCTATTTAGGATTCAGTGCTTTTGTATCTCTCTTGAGTCTGGATCAATCCAATTGGGCAGGGTTAAAAAAAAAACCCAGTGCATATATTTGAAACAATCACCTGATGAAATGACTAAATATTCTAGTTTTGTTACATTAGTTCCAGTTTTTAAAAGTGTAGCGGGAAGAACCCTTCAGAACCATGATGATTTCCTGGTTTCCACTACAGTAGAAAGGTAACTTTATCATGTATTAAATGCCAACCAGTAGAAATAAATATGAGCATGGAAAACTTATTTTTAAGCACTTCTGAGGATACTTAATGTCAAGTAATTTTATTTCAAATTTATGCATCTTAGAGAACAAAACATAATTAGCATTTATTGTGATATAGGTTTAAGAATTTCGGATTTCAGATTTTACTTTTTAAATAGTATTTAAATATTTGGAAAAACAAGCCTCAATGCTCTTCCCATCTCAGGTGAAAGACATGGCAATAATGCTATTACCTGTAAAGGTAAAGGTTCCCCTTGCACATATGTGTTAGTTATTCCTGACTCTAGGGGGCAGTGCTCATCTCCATTTCAAAGCTGAAGAGCCAGCGCTGTCTGAAGATGTCTCCATGGTCATGTGGCTGGCATGACTAAACACCAAAGGCGCATGGAACACTGTTACATTCCCATGAAAGGTGGTCCCTATTTCTTCTACTTGCATTTTTTACGTACTTTCGAACTGCTAGGTTGGCAGAAGCTGGAACACGTAACAGGAGCTCACCCTGTTACATGGCACTAGGGATTCGAACTGCTGAACTTACCTTACCTGTATTATTCTTACCTGTACGTAAAGCCTATTCTATTCAAAAGGACTTAATTAAAAGGAAGCAAGCAGTGAGGAACGCATACTATTAATACTAACCTTTAGTGGAATGATGTGGCACATACTTCAACTTTCTATTACGACTTCTGTGAATTGGCATAAATCAGACCCTTTGGGGAAAAAAAAACTTCTTCTCTGCCAAGGGTTGAGAATTCTTTCCTAGAACCAAGTCAGGCTTAATGGACATCTTCGCCTATTTACTTTTCCTTTTTCTTGGCCTTAATAAATGAGGAAGTACCCAAGAAAGCAATGATTCATCAATTCTTGAGTAAAGAAAGCATCCTCAGGAGAAAGAAAAATGAAACTTTGATTTTGGGTTTTTTATTATTAAGTAGGTCATGGTATAGAAATGGCTAGTACTCACTATTTCAGGTAAGTAAAAAGTTTATATTTTAAAAAAGGGTCTGGACATAATTGTCAGTCCTGGAGGCTATCTTTTTCTTTGGGGGTGTTACTTGGAACCCTGACAATAATGTTTTTAAATAAATATTTTGCAAATTATTTGAGAGGTTTAGTGAAGTTCTAATTCTGATTAAAGACTAGTTGTGAACAAGCATTCCTAAAACTGTTTACCTGAACAGTTGGCCAAGCAAGTGTAGGCTGGTTATGGACCAACCTATTGTCAGAGGCACTGAGTAGGTTGGTTCTTGACATCTATTGTACTTTTTCGCTGAGGTCAGCATACAAAGCCTGAATATCTGCAAGACATACACTTCTCTATACAGAAGGTTCTGCATGTACTGATATCCTGATAGGACACACATTTCATCTGTTCTCTCCATTTTACATACACATTAAGTTTCTATGGCGATTTTCAGTCATCCAGGTAGGGTACATCCAAAGAAAGATCAGTTTAATATTGGATCCAATTATAGCAATAGCAATAGCACTTAGACTTCGTAGTGCTTTAGAGCCCTCTCTAAGCAGTTTACAGAATCAGCATATTGCCCCAACAATCTGGGTCCTCATTTTACCCACCTCGGAAGGATGGAAGGCTGAATCAACCTTGAGCCTGGTGAGATTTGAATTGCTGAACTGCAACTAGCAGTCAGCTGAAGTAGCCTGCAGTACTGCATTCTAACCACTGTGCCACCTCGGCTCTGTGGTTATTATCCAAAGATAATTGCCCTTTTTTTGTATGGTTAAAGCAGAGCATAAACTTCTATCTTTTCAGGAGTCTCTAATCTGAATTCAGTGTCCTAAATGCCCTTTCCAATTCCATGATCCTATGGATTTAAGAAACATTATAGAGAGAATTCAGAGATAGAACATATGGAATGTGCTGGCCCACGCCCTGTACTCTGTAGTTTCTCCACAGTTCTGGGATTCAAACTGATGGTCCAAGCACTGGAACCCCTAACCCTACTCTGCCAAAAAAATAAAAAATAAAATAAAGCAAAGGAAAGGAAAGGAAGGGAAGGGAAAATTGAGCAGGAGAAAACAGAAAAACAGAAAATGCTGGGCAGCTTTGAAGTTTCTGGATTTTAGTTTAAGGAAGCAGTTTCATGAACCAGTCCAAGAAAATAAAAAATAATTTTAAGAGATGGTATGGCATATATGGAAATAATGAGTTGTAGTTTTGTGATAATGTATTTTTAGAAACCAGTTTTCCTGCTACTGGAGAAGACAGGGTTGCTTTGCTGAAGAAGCTTTCAGAAGAAGTTCAAGCTGGCTGTTGTTACTGTGTAGTTAAAATGCTGCAAGAAATATGAGCTAATAGAATTCCCTGGAGGTAAAAAGCTGAGATCATCTTGTCCTGCTCCGATGGTGAATATATATATAAGATACTTGCATTGTTAAAAGAATCTTGGATGCTGAAAATTGCAAACATTTTGCAACAAGGAACTTAGTAAAACCTGCTTGAACATGGTTTACGCTGTAAAGTTCTCACAGCCTTTTTACTATTTTTTCTCTTTTTTATGCACAGGAAGCTTATTCAAAACAAACAGCATGGCTTTTCTGGATTTTGGCTGGTTTCAGGTATGAGCACCTGTTACTTGTCATTCGGTTCATTTGTTCTCAAAATGATTTCCAAATCTCTTTAACTAATGCATATGCAGTGAAACCTATGCATATGAAGTAAAACCTATGAGTTTGTCTTTAAAAAATATTGGACTTTTTAATTTGGTAGAGTTCACTAGCGTCATGATTTTACTTCAGTTTTTGAAAACATTGCTCCCCCACAAGTATGGAAAAGTATGGAGAGATTACAAAGAAAATCAAAGAAGCAAAACAGCTTTAAATATAATGAGAAAAATAACCTGAAGATCTACAGTACTTTATTTTAAATATCAAGAAAAATGGTGGCATTTTTCTAATATTTTTGTATATCAGAACGAAAAGAAAAGGAAAATGGAATTCAGTTCCTTCTGCTTGCTTGAACCTGAAACATAAAGATTGATTCAGATTAAGGGAATGACAAAGGAAAGGTAAAAGCTTCCTTTGCCAGTCATGTCCGACTCTAGGAATCAGTGCTCATCTCTGTTTCTTAGCCAAGGGAACCAGCATTGTCTGAAGACATTTCCATGGTCATGTGGCCAGCAGGACTATATGCCAAAATGGGCAGATGCTGTACCTATTAGTAGTACCTATTATCTACTTGCATTTTCTTGCTTTTTAACTGCTAGGTGGACAGGAGTTGGGGCAACTAATGGAATTTCACCCTGTCACATGGCACTTGGATCTCAAACCCAACTGTCAACTCTCTAGATGACGAGCTCAGCATCTTTAACCACTGAACCATTGCAACCCCAAGGTAATAGGAAAAATGGCTTAAATAAGAAATAAATCTTCCTTTTCCTAAAAAGACAAACACGTATCTACTACCTCCTAGGGCATTTTAAAATTTGGGTTGGGTAGCAGTCAAACAATAGCAAAATAACAAAAAAGTATTGCAGGCAGAAAAGTGATTAAATTAAAATTCTTGAGTGTTTTTTCTTTTGTTCTCTCTCATAATCAGAAAGATTTGGTCTGTAGTGAGTTAGTCATCTGTTAATCCTTCCTGCAACATTTGAGTAAAATGATTTGCAAGATGATGATGTAAAGTGGATAAATATTTGAGCCAAAATACATGAAGCTCATCTTTTCCTTCTGCACTCCAATCCTTTACCTTCTGCTGTTCCTTTTACAATCTTTGTTGTTACTACAATATTTTCCATGTGTTTAGCTTTTGCTTGTTTTTCTATATGGCCATTTTTCTGTTTGGCTTTGGTTTTTTTTAAAATCGTTATTTCAGATTTTTTCCAAAATTTCAAAACGTCTTCCTTATTTTTAGGATATTCAAATGACTTTGTGCTTTTAATTAAAGTCTGAAATTGCTAGTTTTGTGGGAACTGCTTGATCCTACTTTCAATTTTTGTTGCCACAACTTTTTTCTTCTATGATTTATGCAATTGTTTTGCTATTCATATTACATCAGTGTTTCAAACTTATTTTTATTCTTTTTTCCAGTTTTCATGCTTTACAACGTCTTACTTTATATTTTGTAGCTTTTCAAAACTGATTTATTTTCCACTTTGGTAAGTGATTTGTTGTTTGGCAGATTCCCTTCAATTTAAAACCCAATTTTACTTTAGTGAAACTGTACATGAACTATTAGCTTCTTTCATCATTTTTCTTCTAATTGCTTATTATGCATAATTTTATTTAAATATTTGTTTCAAGTAGATTTCCGAGGAGTAATCTTTGTCATATAGTTTCTTTCATGTATTCCAAAACTTTTTCTCATACTAGTTATTGATATACAGGTAGTCCTCAACTTATGATCACAACTGAACAAAATTTCTGTTCTAAGTGAAACATTTATTAAGTGAATTTGGTCCATTTTATTACCTTTCTTATAGTTGTTAAGTGAATCATTACAGTTGTTAAATTAGTAACATGGTTGTTAAGTGAATCTGACTTCTCCATTGATTTTGCTTGTCAGATCTTCACAAAATGTGATCACATCACTTTGAAACACTGCAACTGTCATAAATATGAACCAGTTGCCAAGCATCTGAATTTTGATCACATGACTGTGGGAATGTTGCAAACAGATCTAAGTTTTTTCAGAGCTGCTGTAACATTGAATGGTCACTAAATGTAAGTCAAGAATTGCACAGCTTTTTTTCCTGCCTCATTAGCTAATATATTAACTATTTCTCAGATTCTCAAAGATGCTTTTTCCAAAAGGCAAATGGACTGTTTTTTGAGGAGGAAGAAGACATTTTGCATCTCATCCAAGAAGCTTCATCAGTTGCTACTGGATGATGGGGGGATGGAAGGATTCCTACCATCAGTCACAACTGATGCAGCTTCTTGGATGAGAAATGTCTTCTTCCTCATAAAACAGTCCAGTTGCCATTTGAAAAAGCACCTTTGAGATAACTATGATCTAGATGACTGAGAATCTCCATAGACATTTATTACTGAAAATAGAAAATGTTTTCTTTTCTTTTTTAAATATAGGACATGTCCTAGCTCACCCTGATGAGATGGGGAAAAAAATCCCTGGTTTGACAGATCTTTTAATCTTATTTAATTAGGAATGAATGCACCCAACCCACCATTAAGATAATACTGACAATACTTAGAGAAATATTCAAATGAGGATAAGAGACATGTTTGTAATATCAAAGTAACAATGTACAATGAGTGGGAATTGTATCTGTAGTTATGTTAAAATATGTATGGAAATGACAAAACCAGGATGGTTGCACTGTGTCCAATGTGTTAATGTTTATTTAATAAAAAATTGTTTTTTAAAAAAGAGGAATTACTGCTTTAAATGGGATAACTGGTTTACCTGGAATTAGTTGCTTTTTAAACCTTTGTGCTTTCTCATTTCTCAAGAAGAAACATTCTATAATCAGGTTTTGGAACATAAATTCACTCTTAACTGTCAGACATAAAGTAAAAGCTGAAATTAACCAAGCAACAGTCAAATGAAGAACCAGTTTTAGTATTATTATTATTCTAAGATATTCAACTGTCCACTTGGCACTTTACCTTATTTTTGTGAAACTTTAGATTCTAGGAAAGAAATATTGACTTTCATTTTCCCTCCTGCACTCGGCCTTTTAGAGGTTGACATTCATCAATGCGTCTGCATATATAGCTAAATTCCATCCATCTCTGAAATGTCAGTAAACTTTTAGCATAAAAGCTAGTGCAGTCTTTGATAGCTCAGCCATTTTTAAATGGATAGGGAAAGACTTTTCTGCATTTTCCAAATTAAGCAGTAGTCAAAATCATTCTAACATACTGTATGCTAATGGCTTTTTTTAAGAAAGTGTAATGTGAGAGTATTTATGTGAGTGGAACAAGAATGGAAGTCCATTTGAAGTTATGTCATTATTATAACATGAGAACATATTCCAGCTGAATTTCCCATGATTCAGTTTTATGCTAACAAGGTGCTGATTATAGAATCATAAAGCTGGAAGGGACCTTGGAGTTCTTCTAGTTCAACCCCCTGCCCCAAGCAGGAATCCCTATACCATCTTGAACAAATGGTTGTCCATTCTTTTCTTGAAAACCTCAAGTGATGGAGCACCCACAACTCCAGGAGGCAAACTGTTCCATTATTTCTTACTGTCAGGAAGTCATCAAGTCATACAAGGGTTTGACTGGTCATCCAAAGGTGCTTTTTCAGGAGGCAACTGGACTTTCTTGTTTTTTTCTTTGAAGATGTTTCACTTCTCATCCAAAAGCTTCTTCAGGTCTGACAGGATAGTGGGGAATAGAAGGATTTATATTCCTTGCAGATAGCTGGTCATTTGCATTTTATTTGCATCTTCAAAGATAAAACAAGAAAGTCCAGTTGCGGCCTGAAAAAGCAGCTTTGGGGCAACCATGACCTGGATGACTGAAAATCTCTCCAGACTTTGATTGGTCAGTTTAAATGTCCTTCCTCAGAAGCTATAGCCATTTTCCCTAGAAAATCCATTGCAGGGTGAATGTACCTTTGTCTTTAAATGAATGGAGGAGAATTAAAGCTAGTTCTAGACAGAAAGTTAAAGCTGCAATATGTCTAATTCATACATATATAATCAAAAGGAATATTATAGCAGAACCAATATTACAGACTTTGAAGTCTCTATGCTTTCTCCCTCCCCTCCCCCCAGTTGTTGTACTCAGTTCCAAAATTAACTGATCAGAGTTGGGAGAACCGATTCTTTTAAATTTCTCAATGAAACACCCATCTAGAAAATCCCATAGCATTGCTATGGAGAGATAAAATTTGTTCACTCTAATAATATATCATTACAACAGTGGTTAATAGATAAATTCCTAATGCGATATTTTTTGTGGCTATTTATAGTCTGGATGCTATAGTTATCAAAAATCTTGATTACTCACAAGGGGCACTTTTGTCCTCCCTCCAGTACAGTAGATGTAATTGCATATAATGCCTCCTTTCTCCTTCTGACCAACTCATTATCATAGTCACAGTCATAGTCTGTCATAGTCTCCAAAGGACATTGTCTGAAAGACTGTACTCAGAAAAGGCTTAATGGTCATCACAGGCATGGAGCTACCTGGGTGGATGATAACAAACCACAGGAGCACAACACAAAAATACAAAATTATTTATTAGTTTGCTGCTCAGAACAAGGTCTTTTGACCTGATGATTTATATATTGTACAAGCGTGGTTATCAGCAACCAAATTATTAAGGGCAATACGAGCTGAAGTTATATTTCCATAATCCCCATGCATTCTACTATTTACTATGGAAAATTGATTAAAACAAACTGATATAAATTTTTACCTAGCCTTGGAATCTAAACCAAATCTAAATGGTGGCTTGCAATGAGTAAAAATGATTCCAAGCAAATTACTCTCCTTAGCAATATTATCTCAGATTACTGAAGAATAGAAAGCAGACTGCAGATAGTGTATAAAAGGAAAAAGAGCCAGTGCTTATAACCCCTTTGCTATCTCTGTACAGTGCTTTCACACAGCTATTCATTAGTGCAATGTTGCACTCTAGTTTATATTACTTGGTCAGCACAAGATCATTGGGAGAGATACACATGAGTAAAGAGATATACATGAACTATCTCAGTGGGAATTTCTATACTTGTATCAACCATTGAATCTTATGCTTGGAAACATTTTTTTCTATTACATACCCCCATGATATTGCTTTGATTTAATCGACAGTCCATGAGTAAGACAAACTTAAGTCATCCTTAGCTGTATCAGTTTTAAAATAGTATTTTCCACATTATTCTATCATCACCCAAGGCAATTTGAAGGTGCTGAAAAAGCTTTTAAAATTTGTCACCCGTTACCAAGGAGGGAAGAAAGCTGACTGCCTAGTGAATTGAAAAACGGGCAGCAGAGGCAAGAAATGAATTTGTGGTGGGGATAGCAAATAACATGCTGATATTGTTTTCTGGCAGCTGAAGAATGGGTGGATTGCACCTCAGCTCTGCAGCAGGGAAAGGTTTTTGAATCTTTGAAATTCAAAGGTTGCAACCTATTTTGCTGCCTCAAGATACAGGTAGCTTCATAGAGACAAAGCCTGAACTGAATTCCACAAATATTTCAAACTATTTTTATGGAATATCCTTTTAACAATTTGGATTTCACAGTCAAGGTGAGCCAACAATAAATCAGAATAGGGCTGGAAGGGTCTTCTAACTCAAGTAACAGTTCCTCTACCATTTCAGACAAGTGACTGTCCAGTCTCTTCTTAAATACCTCCAGTATTTAGTATGAAGAACCAACAACTTCTGATGGCTTTTTGTTCTACTGGTTAATTGTCCTCGCTGTTAGGAAGTTTCTCCTTAATTCAGGTTGCTTCACATTTCAACAGCAACTTTCAGTGCATTTTGATGTGACTGCATAGCAGATATTAATACTGATCTTTCTTTGACTGAATAATGTAATGATGGAAATGAATCTTTCCCAGACTTTTAACGTTGGTTATTTTAAATGTGTTATTCCTGCCCTAAGAAGGAAAACTTCAAGTGAAAACTTCACTTTTTCTTGAAAAATACATGTAATAGGATTTCCTGAAGCTTTCATTCAAAGTTTACTTGAAGTCAGCCACTACCTCATGGCCTAAACTCATAAAATAAACTGTTATCCTCATTAACTGAGTAATAGTTAAACTATGTACAAATCTATGTAGTCAGTAAAATAATGTTTATTATAGTAAATGGATGGCAGTCTCTGCCAACTTGTCACCAAGGTCATGATCCACCTGTTTGAATCTTCCACAGAAGTGGAGAGAATGTGGTATTAGCATAAACTAAGCTAGAGCGGAATGGAACTTGTATCAAGTAGAGCAGGAATGGGCAATTGTGGCCCTTTTACAACTTGTGGACTTCAACTCCCAGAATTCCTGAGCCAGTTACCCACCCCTGAAGTAGAGAGGGTTTTTTTTATAAAAAGAGATATTGTTTCTATGTAAAAATATAAGTTTAAATAAAAGAACAAAAGGCATGGAGTTCTAACCTTGGAAAAGCAATGTTTGCATTCTTTATCTTCAGATTTTTCAGAATCTTGCATTCCCTCAGAGAAAGGAAAGCTCGGAGAACATCGTAGATTATTAGGGGTTGATAAAAGAAGATATCTCAAGGAGATTTAGAGGCTAAGTGGGAAAGTATTAACAGAGAATTTAAAAATGGGGAAGCCATTATAAAGTCTGCTAAAACACCAAGCAGGGAGAAAAGAAAAAAAAATGCAATAGCCAAAATTCAGTTCAAAACAATTAAGGCAATTGTTAGAATAATAAAAGAAGTTCAAGCTGAAGGAGAGGAGATAAGAAAACTGCCTTAGGGAAGACATTTTTTAAGCAGGTTACAGTTTCATGCTTAGATGGGAATAGGCAATATTTAAAGAAGCAGAAATAAAATCAGGGATCAACAAAAAAAGAAGTTGAGGTTTGAGAATCAGTAGTCTCAGGAAGGGTGAACAGAGGTCTCTGTTGCCCCACACCAAGCCATCTATTAGCATCTTGCCTCTGGTGCACCAGATGAGGTAGTTGTGTTGTAAGGCATACCAAGGTGGAACCATACTGTTACTACTCTCACTGTTGTGTTCTGGAATCACTTAGGTTTTCCAGTGGTCTTCCAGGACAATCCCATGTAGAATACATTGCAATAGTTGAAATGAGATTCACTACAGCATGAGCAACTTTGACTAGGGCTTCCTCAGCCAGAAGTGGGCCCAATTGGCATACAAAATGAACCTGTGAAAAGCCCTTCCTAGCTATGGCTACCATTCAGTGTTATAATTTCCTTTGGAAAATATGTTTAGTTCTGAGATGAAAAAATAGATTGGTAGGTTGATATATATCCAGAAGAGTATAGTGTAGGAATGAAATTGGGCTCCACCCCTTTTTATCATCTTACTCTGTGGAGTAGAACAATAGTATGCATAGCTACTTTGTAATGTTTTACTCAACTCAATAAACTCAATAAAAACCAACTATTTCTCTGCTTTGAAGTATTCTGTTGTTTAGTACAAAGTAGCAGTTGGCATCCTTTCAGCTGTAAAATATAGCATTATTTGTTATACGAATAACATATTTATAAGCATAATGTTAATATGTAAACTGTGATATTACACTTGGCCAGATACTGGCTTCTATTCCTGCAATATTAAAAAGCTAAAAGAAATGGAAAATTATGATATGAAAAAAAAATTCTGATTAAATTGGGAAAATCCTTCCTTGCTATACGTCCAATGAAAGGGATGGGGGTGGGGTAAGTGCAAGAGTGCTGTTATCCTGGTACCATAAATATTTTGTCACTGTCTTCAATTATTAGGGCAATATGCTTTCTCTTTGTGGTTAATTATTTACACTTTGTTAGCAAATCTTCTGTGAAACTGTAAACCAGAGTAAATTAGCTGAGTTACAGAAGCAGCATTTGTTTTTAATTATTAAAATTATGCCCCAGGACATGTAGTTTGCTTTCCTGTTTAATAGCTCCCCTATTGTCTTAGCACAGGAGGAAAGTTTTCTTCCTGATTAGAGGAAGTGGCAAACTTGTGTTGTAATTTGCACCATGAGAATTAAGCAAAGCAAAGAATAGCCTTATGCTACTGCAGAGCAAGCTTAAGCAATGTTTGTTCTATGAGGAGTACTAAACATATCTTATTGTCTCAGAGGATACATTTGGCTATATTTATAGTGATTCAAATGTGAGCGTTCAACTTCACCTATGAAGTGACTCAATTCAGAACAGATATGCTCACTGTAGGTTTTCTGTTCTCACTGCTTGGCTACTGTGTTTATTTCAGTTTCTTAAACTGAATTCGGTGCTTATTTCAACTTTTGTTCAAATATATTGCTGATAGCTTCACAGAGTTCAATACAAAACAATTGGAATTTGAAAAGTCAAATCTATCTCTCCAATACCAATACCAATACCAATACCAATACCAATACTGAATTATGGATTATTCAATGCTATTTCATGCACTGCATACTAATAAAATGTCTGAAATATTGCCCTATATAGCCATTGGTTTAACCCACTTGTCCCACTTTTAAATTTTCTAAAAAAGAGGAGCTCAAATTTCAGGTAAGGAGCATTTCAGGTAAGAAATGGTCCTTCCCTCAACGGTGACTATTATTTGTTCTCTGGCTGAAGAGAGCAGATTGATAGCAGATGTTGCTGTTGCTGATCTACAATCTGAAAGAGATTGTGTAGTTCCTTCCTTCCTTCCTTCCTTCCTTCCTTCCTTCCTTCCTTCCTTCCTTCCTTCCTTCCTTCCTTCCTTCCT
>JANHFM010005249.1:19904-33818 GCA_032468115.1 Grayia smithii | reverse complement strand
CAATGTTCAAGTCTGTCAAGATCCTTCTGTATCTTAAGCCTATCTTCTGGAGTGTTGGCTATTCCTGCTAGCTTGGTATTGTCTGCAAATTTGATGAGTTCCCCATCTATCCCCTCATCCAAGTCATTGATGAAGATGTTGAAGAGTACTGAGCCTAACAAGCATGTTACAAATATGTAGCAAGCAAAGTGTATATCATAAAATAAAGAGATTCTTGTTAAGACACAATATTTGAAATGTGATCTTTAATAATTCATGAACAATTATTTTTTAATCTTCACCATTTTTTCAAAAATAATTTCAAAGAAGAAAAGCTCTATAAACACATATCTTGAAGAAGAAGTTAGGACTGCCTTTGGTCAGCTGCAGTATAAGCTCAGTTTTAATCAAAGGAAGGAATTTTAATTAAAAAAATTTAATAGCATGTAAAGCTACAGAAATAATAGGTGCAAACAATAAATGTTACATTGAATAAATATTATATTGAATAAACTATTCAACATTGCTCTGAGTTTAGTATCTTTGCCACCTTTCTGAAATATGCAGAAACTCTTCATATACTGGATGTATGAATAATGCAGGTAACATTATTAAAGAACAAACCTGTCAATGTTAAACATGAATGAATAGAGAGGCATCCATTTCTATCAACAAAAAATTGCTCCAACTAGAAATTGACTCTTGTTATTGCTATTTTGGGATATGTCAATTATTTTTAATATGTTTAATGTGTTTCTTAAAGGGAGGAGTTCCAAAACTAGAACTCACTTAAGTTGGGGAAAATTGGATGGTTGTACAATTCATAGAAGAACAAAAGTTTGTTACTTGGTGCTATTAGCTTAGCTGGCTTTCCATCCCAAGTAAAATTGAAACCAGGTACGGTAAAACACACACCAGGGTTATGTTTGTATTGCATGCTTAACCTTGGAGTTATTCAGTTAGTACAATTTTCTGATTATTCACAACACACTGTATCATAGATTTGTCAAGCAGTCTTAAGAATCTGGTTAATTCATTTAGCCACTAACAACCATGATTGTGGCCCCATACTGATTTTGTGTTGTTTTCCATGGGTTCCAAAATACATTACTTTTCTAAATGTGTTCATTTTCCTCCATCCCTCTTCAACGTCTTTTGCTCACCTTCATAATGCTACTAGCATGTTTCTTGCATTCTGATAAAGTGCTGAAATGGACCTGTGGATATGTATGTAGTCATATGATTTAACAACCTATGAATTTCTAGAGAGAGAATAGTGGTATGTCTTGTGTCAACCGGTTGTTATTTCCAATTTCTTTCCCTTCCTAGTGCTTCTGACTTTCTAACCTACTGGAGTATTTAGCATATGTCAGCCTTGTATCCAACACAGGCAAGAAATTTCTTAGGACCATGGGGAGTGATGTTTGAAACAGCAAGAACCTATCATGCCATTTTTTATTCTGAATTATTGTCTCAGTTGGCACACAAAATAGACCCCTTTGTCCAAATTGCTCACCTATCTTGACTAGAGAAGTGCAGCCTCATCCAAGACCAAAGATGACAATGTCCAAGACCTAGTGGACCCAAAGAGCCACAAGCCATTCAGTCTTGTCGAGTTTGACAAGATTAGATGTAAAGGCATGTTTGAAAGCTGTTAGAAGTCCAGAGATGAAACTCCCCTTAGCTTCATTACTGACTTTCCCCATAATTAACAGATACCTTTCAAAAACTGACATAGCTTTGTCAGTATTTCAAATAAGGGTACTAAAAAAAATTCTCATGATTCCTCCCCCCCCCCATTTGATGAAAGAGAATTCACTTTCAAAATACCTTCAAAGATATTGCCCTTAGTTACAAGGTAGCTAAGGGGCAGTCATGAATATTGTACCTTTTATTGCAGAGTTCTCACTTGAAGACTCTGTAATTTCTCTGCTTTCTCTGCTTAGTTAAATCCCAGGAGGTATTTAATAATTAGGGAACTCATCCATGATTTTTCATTCTCGAGAGTATAGACAACTTCAGAGTAATAGAAAGACATATAATAGGAAAGAGTAGCATCTGTGCCACTACCAACAAGCAAGCAAGCAAGCATCTTGGTTTTTTGGCTAAAATCAAGTGTAGCAGTATCAGTAAGCTTTAAAAATAAACCAGGAGAAGTTCATAACAAATTCTCAAGTATCCCAAGAACAAGACAGAAAACAAGAAGTATTGCTTTGTAGAGAAAACAACTTTTTGACCAATTGTCCCAAAGGTGCTTTTCAAAAGGCAGTTGGACTTTCTTACTTTTTACTTTGAAAACATTTCACTTCTCATCATTCAGAACTGAAGAAGCTTCTTGAATGAGAAGTGAAATGTTTTCAAGGTAAAACCCAGGAAAGTCTAGTTGTCTTTTGAGAAGCACCTTTGGGACAACCATGTCCTGGATGATTGAGAATATCCATAGACATTTCTGACCAATTGACAAGGAGATTTTAATATTATTTTATTTTAAAATTTTGAAATTATGTAAAATGGAGCTATTCAAGTTGATATGTCCATCGTGTCTATTAATGTATTTAGGTAAAACTAAAAATGATAAATGGGTCATTTGAACAGAATGAGATGCAATTACTCTCTCCTTTAATGCACTCTTGGGATCTGCTCACAAAAGAGAAAGAAGACTTTCGTTAATCACAAAATTGCTGGAATAATAATGGAACAAATTGACTTTAATCCCCAAGATGGTACAACATATAAAATTTGTTTTCACTAGCTATGCTGAAAACCATCTCCTAGACCTCCAAGATTCCTGTATTATTCTTTGGAAGAAACATCCTTAACGTAGCCATACATTTTGTGCAATAGAAGATGATTACTGGAATAAGTGGTTTTAGCTATCAGGGAGGTAGGATCCCTATGCTTTTACTCAAATTGGTTGGTCTTAATTACGAATCACACACATTGAAATGTGGTGTAAAATAAACAGAATAGTTAGCATGCTAATCAGCAATCAGAGGAGTCCTTAATAACTGCCAAACAATATCATTGATGAACATTTTCAGAATAATTCACAGAGCAATTTGGAACTTTCAATGGCAGGTGCCTGAATTGGCACATGATATAAATGGCATACTGAGCACATCACATGTATGTCCATCTTTTCGAGCATTACATTGTGGTTCACTTCACAATGAAAATACCAATAATTGTAAGCAATTTGTCTGGAGTAATTTTTAAATTGGTACACTAATAACAAGCAATAGATCAGGAGTTCATTCTTTTATGTTCGTGTTTTCTATAATTGCTAGTTCAACATTAATGTAATCCTATCCTCTGATTACAAGTTCTGTTTGAATAATACTAGTTATATAGTTGATAAATCAAAATAAATATAAGTGACATTAACTGTGATGATTTTAAGCTTAAAATCTATTGTGTGGATTAGAGAGTCTATTGGGACCTTTACAGAGGCATCTCAACAGCAAATAGATATGTGTGGGGTGTTTTGTTTCTCTTTGTTGATCATTTATCTTTTTGAGTGTTGAAAATGGAAAGCAAATCTATATCTGCTGCAAGCCAAAAGCCAAGATCAGATCAGTAGGCTACGGATTCATTTTCTTGAAAGCAGATATGGTTGTGTACCCCTAGATAATATATTCTGCATGGTAGCTTATAAGAGAGAATTATTTGAAAACATTTAGTTCTAATAACAGAGGAAATCTTTGGTATTGTGGTAGTTTGATATCTTCTCAACAATATGAAACCTGGACTGCTGAAGAGAATGACATTTTGCCTCTGGCTGTTTCATCACTGAGAAGCTGTTACTGCTAAAAATAACAAAATATAGGTTTTCTCCAGTTGCAAACATAGAGTATATTTGTCCCCAAACTTAACTCTGTTTGGCCTAGATGTTCTTTTGAGTCTAAGGTTTTTCCACCTTGTCCAAGTAATGTAAAGCATCTTGTATGCTGGAGGTATGAGCCTCTGGGGTGACCCAAGAAGCAAAACTCAGAGGGCTCTTGCCTCTGGCATTTTATCAGAAGGAAACTTTATTGCTTGTTTATAGTAGGGAAAAAAAGATGACAGCAGCAAAGTAGCAGTACTAGTAGAAGTAGTACTTTCAGTAAGACTGGAGAGAGTTGTTGTATCGCATCAATCTTATGTACTGATGAGACAGAACACTACAGATATATTTCCAATTTATTTATGCAGGTAGGTTTGTTTTGGGAATTTAGTACAACTGCCTTGACATTGTAAGAGTAGACAGAAAACGGAGCTAGAAGAGCTATTGGACTGAGTTGGGTTCCAGAGGGAGCGTGGGGTTGTTCTCTTAAGGAGACAGCACTGTGGCCCCCAGATTTAAGGCCATCACTCAGCCCAGCCAGACTAAAAAGTTTTCATCCAGTTTCCAATCTTCCAACCTCATGCTTGTTGAGAAAGTGGTTGTGATCAGCTTCAATGGCTCTGGATGAAATAGATTATCCAGACCCCTTTCAGTCTGGATTCTGACTAGGTTATAAGATGGAGATCATTGGTCATATTTTGGATGACCTCTAGCAGGAGTAGGATGGAGGTGGTGGATCCATCCTTGCTCTTCTTGACCCCTCAATGTGTTCATGGTATCCTTCTGGAGTGACCCTGGGAGTTGGGTAGGGGCAACACAAAATTGTGTTGATTTTCCTTCTTGGTTCTAGTCAGTGTTGATATTAAGGGAGAAGTCTAGTCTGTAACCCCTTCTTTGGGGGGTGCTGCAGGATTTAGTCATTTCTCCTCTCCTACATGAGGCCACTGGTGGGTGAAGTCACCCAACAATTTGGGGTGAGGTATCACTGATATACTGATGATATCCAGCTGTAGATCTCCACTTCAGACCACCTGAATGATGTTGTGGATATTTTGTCCCAATGTCTGGAGGCTGTGGGCACCTGGATGGGAATTTGAGAAACCTCCTGAACTCACAACTTCTGTTTGAAAGGCAGATGACAGCTATGGCTGGGAGGATCTTTGCATATCCAGATAGACTTGATTAAAAACTTTGAAGTTAATTGAAATTAAGAAGACTTTGAAAGTTGGATGCTGAAGGTCATAGATGGCTATCTTAAAAGAAATGATAACTGAATTGATGCAGAAGTTCTTCCAGTTATTTAACCTTATGGTGGAATCAGAAGGTATTATTGAAGATGAATAAGCCTTGCAGAATAAAATTGAAATTGACTTATAATGGCATCTAAATAAATTTACAAAAGGGATTTTCTGGAGTTGCCATAGTAGAATTACAAAAGGGGCCCAAAAGATGACAAGAATTTGAGAGACGTGACAAAGAGAATTGAGAAACTAGATGCTAGAATTTTTCTTTGAGGAATTTAAAGGTCATTGGGAGAAAAATAAATAAATGCAAAATAGACTTATTTGATCAATGTTAAAATAATGGGTTACTATTTCTCGTTAAGTTTAATAGTTTTATTGCTATGGGTCAGACTTTGACTATGTATTCCTGCATGAGCCAGAAAGAAGGCTAAGACAATATCTACAGATCCCTCACATCCTGGACATAAATTGCTTCAACTCCTCCCCTCAGAATGCCGCTATAGAGCATTGTACGCCAAAACAACTAGACAGAGTTTTTTCTGTTAAACATCTAATTCCCACAGCACTGTCTCATGTCTAAGGATATCTAATTATGTAGTAAAGCTATATTACTGTTACCCTTCTTATCTTTCCTGTCATCTTCTACTATTGGTACCTTATGATTACATTAATTTGTTGTTTGTATGTGCACTGAGAGCTTATGTACTGGAGACAAATTCTTTTGTGGCCAATCACACTGGGCCAATAAAGAATAAGAATAATTGAAAAGAGGAAATGGGAGGAATCTCTTTAAATAGAAACAGAGATAAAATAAAGAATCCAAACTGTAAAGGATAAAGTTTACAATACTTAATGTTGTTATTTCTGATAATCCTTACCGGGCTTTTCCTGATTAATATGGAGAAATGAGGTTTCAAGGAAAGGCTTATAGAAGATGGTGTGAAATATGAAATGAAGACTTTTTGTTGTATTTTAGGTGCAGTGATGAGTTGTTAATGTTAATTAACAATTATGCTTGCAGGGGATGAAGGTTGTTTTTTCTTTAACCCACTTTTCTTTTTCTTTATTTTTTTAATGTTTAAAAATATTTTTAATATATTTCTGTATTATGTAGATTTATCTGCACAATACAAGCTTTAATAAATTTACTGGAAAAAGATTTTTCAGAACTGTATATTTTGATGTTTCTGCAACATTTATTTTTATTCATTTTTAGAATTTTATAAGTGTATCATATAAATTACATGTAGTTTTTATTCTTCTTGTCATTGATACAGTGCAATTACCTCAATGACTGTTTTTGAATGAAAAAATGTGAGATTGCATTTCATAAACAAACAAGGAAACCTTGACTTTTAAGAAGTATTTTATGTTTATACTGTACAGTTAAATCTAATTATGAATTAAATCCACATTATTTTTTATTTTTGAGAAATAAATAATTTTCTAAATTGCATTATACACTTTGCTAACTCTTTCTTCCCTAACGTAATTTATTTTCTGTAGTAAAACCAATTTAAATATGATATGGTTTTGTGATACATATTAATCATGTCTATAGTACCCAGGCATATAATTCATTTTATTTTAGATTTTATTAAATGGTTTGGAATGTAACTACTTCTTAATTTTCACATGATACTTCCTATTCAATAACTCTTTGTTTTCCAGAATGATTAGCACTTTCATTTAACATTCAAAGGATTAACTGCCAACATGATTGTCTTACTTGATATTTTAGCAAAAGTGAAATGCTTGCAGCAAAATAAAAGGGTGAATCTTCTTGACAAACATTTTAAATGTTTGGTTGGGTAGATTTGGAAGATTAACAATAAGTTGGCTACTGAGCAGTGAAACTTTAGAAAGAGGTGTGAGGTTATTCTGCTTTTCCTGAAATGTAAAAATGGGAATTCAGTAGCAAGGACCATGTGGGTACAGGAAATACCATAGAAGGCACAGATAAAGAGTTGTGGGGTTTGAAAGAAGCATCTAAAATTACTATTCTGGGATCTTTGTAGCTCATAGGAAAGCACATTATAGCTGCCCTTTTCTGATTTTGGACCATGTACAAAGCAAACTTTCTATCTTGTAATTGCTCTCTCTCTCTCTCTCTTAATTCTGCTGTGTAAAGCTTACATTTCTATTTGCTCTTGTTACCAAGAAATACAATATTGGTAAGTCAAGTCAAAGAATCATTTAAGGAGAAGCATTTCTGTGGAATAGTAGACT
Organism: Grayia smithii; assembly: GCA_032468115.1. Lineage (NCBI taxonomy): Eukaryota > Metazoa > Chordata > Lepidosauria > Squamata > Grayiidae > Grayia > Grayia smithii. The sequence continues at coordinate 26,543 of JANHFM010005249.1, read as the reverse complement.
CCATAGAACAGCTGAATGGGAGTAGCCCAAGAAACACTGCAAATATATCTCTATTTTTGTTGCCTCAAGTACAGTACAGGGCAATTTTGTAGCCATTTGCCAAAAATATAATTCATAGGTTATTGGCAGGTCACTGAAACATACTTAATTGCAATTTATTTGTATAGTTTTTCTTTCAAAACATGTTTTTTGGGGAAATGTATGGGTAATATAGAGAAGAAATTGCTATATATTCTGCCACATTATTCTGCATTTAAAATCTCCTTTATTGTTTCCATGCTTTCTTTGAGTTTTTAACATATTGTTGTAAATTATGATTCCTATAGTAGAGTAGAACCCCCCCCCCCACTTCATCAATTTATTACACTACTTTGTGGAATAGTTTCTTTCAAAAAAACCCAAAACAACAACCCCAAATAACAATTGGAAGAAGAATTGGAAAGAGGAATTGGAAAATCTGGCAGAAGAGCTAATAAAACTTCAATTTTTTAGGAACAGAATTGATCAGCCAAACTCTATTTGGACTGCTGATACCATCAACTTTTGCCTGATGTATAGGTGAGCTGACCATATCTCAGCTATAAATCATACATCATAAATTAAGAAACAAATTAAATGACTTTTAATTAAATGCTTGAATTAGACTTTTTTGGGGGGTTATTAGCAACTTCTGACAAGGTGCCTGGAGGCTGGTTAGCTAATCATTTATCTAAATATTTAATATATTTTAATGAACTCATTGATTTAAAATTATATTTTATATAATAGGAATAACCTGTATTTCAGAAGGATCATTTTTTTAAACAAGAAACTAGGAAATAAAGAAGAGACTGAGGGGCCAAAACTCTCGGTTACTCAAATGTTATCTTGCACATTTTTGGTTTCTATTTTTCAGGACTATCAGCTAATTTGTTTGTTTTTTTCATAGAATTAGATTTAATTGAATGCTTCATATATGGGATGAAGTTAAATACAGTCCCAGCCTCCTGCAATCTGTCTGTTCTAATGACATTAGTGTCTATGCCTGCATTGCACTTTTGCTAATATTAATCCTATAATTTAAATTTATTATGAGATGGAAAAAGTTGAGCTTTTTCAAGGTAATTCTTAAAGTGACATCTTTATTTGCAGAAATACTGCCAAAAAATTTACATATGTCTCACTGATGAAGAATATGAAAAAAAAATTTTTGCTATACTGAAATTTAAAGCAGTCAGTATGATATGCTGCCATTTCGTTTTTCAGCAGAGAAAGCAGATATAAAATTATGTAGCCAGAGGAAGGTGGCCAAGCAATTATTTTCATTTCTTGTCTTCTCACATTACAAATCAAAATATGCCAGCTGAAGCTATCATTAAGAATGAATACCAAAGGGAAACATTTGGCTTAGAAAAGTTAGATTGGTGAACATAGAAAGATCCTTTTTCTCTTTTTCTCCTCCTTCTGTCTAATTCAGTATGGAAATGCCCAAGATTTATTGTCTGGGATCTATCAGGAAACTTCACAGCTATAGTGAGTCTTATCACAAGTGCTCAGATATATCCAAGAATACCTGTTTGCATTTCTAATTGCTTACTCTGTGCCAACAATGAATAATTTCTCTTATGAGCACAGAATATAATTTCTTCTTGTAGATAATGTTTGTTTTCAAAATGTTTGCCTGATAGGGTTTGGGTTTATTTCTGCTTAATTATTTATATAGGGTTAATTAGGAATGCACTGAAAGAGCTGCCCTCCAACCTGTTGCCTTATCATGAGCCTTCTTCCTCCAAAGCTAGCTAGAAAATGCTTTTGAATAAGGAATTTTATGAATATGTTGCTTTGAGATATATAGGCTTGGCCTTTCTTCCCTCCCTCCATCTTTTCTTTCTTAACAAAAGTTAAAACATACTTTTAAATAACTTGAAGTCAGCAACTTGAATGATACATCATCATTCTGGTTGTGAGGTCACACATTCTGAGTCACAGTCACAAGTTTTTAGTCATCTGTAGAGGCCTTCCAAAGGATAGTCAGATGTTGCTGATTGATGGAGTTAGTGGCATTGTCACAGGGTGTAAGCTGTTCCAAATAAAGCTGTCTTTTGCAATTGACTGATGGTGATTTTGTCACCTCTTTAGTGCCTTTAATTAGGTTCTTCAACTTCTTTGCAGAAATGGCATTTGCTCTCCTTTGTTGTCTTCTCAGTTCTGGATTTATATACATTTGTTCGTAAGGCTTGATCTTGTGCAGTCAAAATTAGCCCCTCTGTCTCTTTGTTTAATCTTTCTGCTCTTAGCTATCGTCTTGTTGTTCCGCTCTTAGCCGCTGTTTTTGTTATCTGCTTTGACTGCTATTTGTTTTTATGTACTAGAAATGTAATACTTTGCCTTGCCATGTTTCTTTTCTGTTGTTCATTTGAACTTTCTTATAGGTTAGTTTGGTCTCTTCAATATTCAATAAGCCTTCATGGCATACCAGCTTCAGTGTATCTTCTTCACCATCCTTCAGATATTCTTTCAACATCCTTTGTTTGTCTTCAACTATCCAGTGTACTTGCAACATTCTATGCCCATCTATTTTAAGTAGTGTCTTACAAAATGGCTGCTTGAATGAAATGGATGTATTGTCATTATTTTTTCCCATCTTCTGACATTCAGGTCCTCTAAAGGAAATGAAGCCACTTCTCATCCATATTTACATAGAGACAACCAAGACCAACTTCTGAAGTAGCTATCCAAGCCTTGTAAAGATTGAAATTCTAATAATGAGAAGTTCTTTGACTGCATTCCCTCATGTTACAAAGGACTTTGTTCAATTGTTCAGATGTTTTACACAGCTCTATCCCAGTCTTTCTGTATTTTCCCTCTTCCAAATTTCTCCTGCCAAATGCAACTGGATGCTTCTGTTATCATTTTTCCAACTTTCCTTTTTGTAAAAACCCCTTTGTAATACTGTGTTTTTGAGCCAAGAAAACTTTGCACATCAAAGCAGAAGTAAGTATAGGGACTAGAGTGGCCTTTGCTTCTCTCTCCCCCCCCCCCTCCTCCTCCTCCTCCTCCTTTTTTTAAATAAGGAGCCATCCCATTTATACTTATATTTATACTATAAATATTTATATTTATAGAAGCAACATCCTGAGTTTTTCTTTTACTTTGTTCTAAAAAATATAATTTTACTTTGATATAAAAACTTATCTTCTGACTGTGTTGAAATGTCAATAGATACAAAAGGATAAGCAACCAGCCTCAGATGGAATGTATTCTAACAAAGGATTGAAAAAAGATCCCCTCAAAGAAGCCACATCTAAATGTATGATCTAAATACTTCTTTGAAAAAAGTTTTATCCCTATTACTCAGACAGATGTAAATAGGTGAATTGTTGCTAGCCAGAAGAAATAGTGACTAGTAACTGCAACATCAAAGAAAAATGAACTGGGTACGAAACTGCAATTGATATAAGCAAGAAGGGAATAAATCTAAGGAAGCTAGCAATGGTTGACCTTTAGATGAAGAATGCTTACTGGCAAAAATAAGCCCTAAAATATATATGGTGTTGTTTGATTGGAAACAACTATGTAGCTTAGGTTATCAATATGAACTAAGGACAGCTTGTGGTATGCATGTATATTGTATATATAAACGGTGTTTTAGATTTATCTTTTGTTGTTCTTTGCCCAGTGAATAATATTCATCAATAAAGGAGAATATCTGTAGTGAAAGGTCCTTGGTGAAATGAGAATTCCTTAGTGCTCTCTGAGCTTGGTTGCTTTCTTGCAGACGTTCAACTATACCCAAACTAGTTAACAACGTAAGTGTCAGTGTAATATACATGTATGAGTATATAATGTAAAGTATAGCTTTTATTGCAAAGGCTTGATTTATTAGCTAGCATTGACATACTCATGTGTAATTTTTACATGTTATTTCTATTTGTTTAATTACTTCAACAAATATTGCATTGTTTGGGCATATATTGCTTAATTCCTTGTTTTATTTAATTTGCTGTATTTTCCCAGAATACAGTGTGCAACTGCTGCAAAAGAAAGATTTCTCTGACAGACTGCCAAGGTTTAAATCAAAACAAAGGTCCAGGGAGGTGTTTGCCCAGAAGGAATATAATGGTGCTTCAATCCAAACAACTTCTTTTTGGCATAAAAATATAAACTGTTACTCCCAAAGCAGTAAATATCTTTACAACCCCAAGTTGGGGTTTTGTCTTTATGTTTGTCTTTGAAAAAAACCATTGATACTGAACCAAGAGTTCAGTAACTCATTTTTCATTTTTCTATTACAGGAAGAGCTACAAACTGGACAAGGATGTGCACTTATTTGAAGTAGCAAGTCACACTTGACCCTTGAGTGTGAAAAGTCAGGGCAAAACATTGAGGGTGACCAATGCAACAAGGAACATCATTTTAATATCATTAACATGTAAGCAAGTTAAATTGACCACAATTACTTAACATGTCATTGTAAATCCTTAAGTATTTAACAATTGTCCCCTTTTGACACATCCAACATTTCAGTAGGACTCAAGAGCTAAGTTAAACATCTAATCCTGATATTGTGCATCTTCCTTGTAATAGGAAACACTAATTTAGAAGCACCACAAACTGTTCAGCAGAAAGATTTTTTTAAAAAACCCTCAATACCGATCCAGGTAATTTTAACATAGTAAAAATATACTCATTTTTAGATTCGACATGTTTATCCACAGCCAATAACAACAACAAGATAAAAGAGCAACTCAGATTTTCTGGGTTTATAAAAAAAAGCAGATGGTCTTGAGATGCTTTTTGTATATCTCTTATTATAGCCCAGTTTCTAGTAAAAAAAAAAAGAATATAACACTTAAAGTTAGGGTGGAAAATAAGGAAAAACCCAGCATTGGGAAAAGGTTTTATTGCAATGTATTTTATAGAAAGTTCACTGATTATTCTGTGACAGCCACACAAAGCACATATGCCTATGGCTCTTAGTACTCGCTTTGTGACCCACAAGGATCCTGAGATGGTCACAGAATTTGATAACAAAATGGTGAACTATTGGGTATAATTTAAAAAGTTTGACCAGGCTTGTAGATGGGGATGGATGCAGGTGGTCTCCCAGATGTGCCCCCAAACCCTTTAAACTTTCAGCTGCACTTCTGTCCATGTGATGAGTTCTCCTTAAAAATAGGAAGCTGAAAACCAAAACTCTCAAAAAGTTTTCATTCCTTAATTATATGAAATATTATCTGGCTTACTGATTACTGGCTTTATTGATTGGTTATTAATCAATAACTATGTTTTAAAGTGAAGAATATAAAAAGGGATGAAAGTGTGTGTGTGTTGAGATGAGAATTTCAGATGAGCATTCCAGGCGTTGACCACTCTGTTGCTGAAATCATATCAGAGTAATCAGAGGGTTTTTTTTTAATAACTTTATTTACAAAATATAAAAAACTTTTCTAACATACATACATAAGATATCAAATATTGCAGTGAGTATTTGTACAAATTATATCTCAATCAATCTCCTACTAAGCCTGTGTTGCATTTATGTACCAAAATATCCCTAATTAACTAATCCTAAATTAAATACAGAGAGAAGGTTATAAGAAACATATGACAAACTAACAGAATTGATACAGAGAAAAAGGGGAAAACTATCTATCTATCTATCTATCTATCTATCTATCTATCTATCTATCTATCTATCTATCTATTGCAAGTATCAGTAATTAATCCCCCCCACCCATGCAAAAGTATTCCTAAATTATATGAAACTTACATTGCAGGACTATTATTTTATCTTCTAGTCTTTCAGAGAAGTCCCCAGGCAGAAAAGCCTGATCATACCAAATTAGGATTACATAGCCAATGTTTCTGGGCTGAGCTCAAGACTGCTTGTCTGGTAGACTAAGAAAACCTGCCCTCTAGACTAGAAAAGAGATCGTGAACAATTGTGTTAACTTAGTAGTAATGGAAAATTATTCTTTTATTACTTCCTAAACTATTGCTACAACGGAAGATGTATCTTTAAAAATTACCATCATTAAAAAAATCAACATGAACAATGTGATCCCTTACGCCAGAGTTTTTCAAAGTAGCTCTCTCCAAATATATTGGATTAAAGTTCATATCATCCACAATGTCCACTATCCATACTTTCTAAGAATAATTGAAAATGTATGCTATGTCATCTGAAGGGCCCTGAATTAAGAAAACCTGCTTTAGGTTCAACTTTATCCTATCAGATAGAAGCAAATGCTAATCTTTCTGTCAGGCCTAAACCCAAAGATGACAGAGCAAAATCTAACTGCGTCCAATCCTTTATTTGCTTACACCTAATGGACACTTTCTGTCCCAAAACCACTTGAAAAGGTTATTGGGTGTTTGAGGGACAGCCTCTTCCTGATCACATTTACCTCTCCCATTAGGTCCATCAGGAGACAGATATATTATTGTTAGTTGTAAAGTCATATCTGACCCATCGTGACCTCATGGACAACGTTCCTCCAGGCTTGCCTGTCCTCTACCATTCTCTGGAGTCCATTTAAGCTCACACCTACTGCTTCAGTGACTCCATCCAGCCATCTCGTTCTCTGCCGTCCCCTTCTTCTTTTGCCCTCAATCGTTCCCAGCATTAGGCTCTTCTCCAGTGAGTCCTTCCTTCTC
>JANHFM010005248.1:320306-334949 GCA_032468115.1 Grayia smithii | reverse complement strand
CTGGCCGAATACATTCATGGATAAAGGGGTGATAATGACGGAAAAGAAGGAAAGATGGGGGGAAGATGGTCTAAGGAGGGGTACAGATGGAAAAATAGTCTGGCATAGATGAAAAAGATGAACACCACGTCCTCTCACGACGTGGCAGAGTCAATGAAATTTATGATTTTGATGACCAGAAAAAAATGGGTAATAGAAAAAGGAGAGTTATTTTGTAACCATAGAGCAAAAGGTGTAATTTACAATTGTATTTATAATTGCTGTAAAGAAAATCAAAAGTGGAAAATCTTTTTTCTTTTTTCTTTTGCATTTCATGTTACAGTATTTGTGATATGCTTTATTGGTATCTTCCATGTACTTCCATGTAATTACCTGGGTATTTTTTGGTTCTCACATAAAATTATTCTATGGATAAAACCTAATACAAAAATGCCTCCCCCAATTTTTCCCAAGCATTCCACATCTTGTGTGGCAGACACTGGATGCTCCACCCATTACATGTTTTCAGTCCTAGCAAGGTGCTCCTATTTATGTGAAGTTTCCTATACCCAACATCATGCCTTTGTAAGATGGGCAATTTACTTCTCTCCTCTATTGGAAGTAATGCGTATGATTTTATACTTCACTTTATGCACAGATTTCTTTCATATGGAAAACATCCTCCAGTGTTGAACAATCCTGAATGCCAGGAACAGGCAGTAACACAGGGAGGTGAGGAAGAATTACAAACTGCTCAATGCTGCCACCTGAGAGAATGTGCAGCACAAAGTCTTGCCAGACTAGGAAAGGGCAAAAGAAAGAGCAGGTGATGCGACATTTCAGTGAGTTGACCTGTTTCCAGGAGGACTCTATGTGCTTGCCACAAATTCTGCAACAGTGTCCTGATAGACCTTGATGAATGCTGGCATGTTGACCTGTCTATTTGTTTGCAATCCATCACATGATAGAATACACGACATCAAATAATCTAAGGCCAGAATCTAAGGCAAATATAGGACCTAGTACCCACTGAAACTCTTTCTACACTTAAACAAATAAAAAGCCCCCATTGATCATTAACCTGAATCACTCCCATCCATTTGGATTAGTAGATATTGAAGACGATATAGGGAAAGCTGACAGGGGAATTCTGGAAGATGAAGTCCACCCATGTTAAAGTTGCGGAACACTGGTTCCGCAAGGTTGAGGAACACTGATTTATACTACCATAGTTTGGAATGCAATCATCCCAGCCAGGGGTGGGTTCTACTTACCTTTCCTACTGGTTCTAAAGGTGCACACACTTCGCGTGTGGTCGGGGTGCACGGCGTGCGCATCTGGCATGCATGCATGCTTTGCGTGCGCGTGCCGGACGGGTGCTCCTGCGCATGTGCAGAAGCTTTTTTTGACCAAAAAAGTCAAAAAAAGTTTCCTGCGCATGTGCGCAAGCGTGCTCCGTGCGCTCCGTGCGTGGAACAGTAAGTGCGGGCGAGCGGGGGTGGTGGTCTGGGAAGCGCAGAACCGGTTCGGTGACATCACAGCGTCACCGCTACCTATTTGCGTGAACCAGACCGAACCGGGGGCAACCCACCACTGATCCCAGCCATATAAGAGATACATCAAAAGAAATTGCTTCTGTATTACAATGTTTTCCCTCTTTTTGAATTTAGGGTAATTTTATTTCTTTTGCTTCTGCAGGCAAGGTTAATTCTTTCTGCCATTTATTTTAATAAAGGATCATGAGGTTTTGCTGAGGGGGAACTAGTGACCGCTTCCCTGATTTGTTCTATTCCTTCACAGCTCAGTAAGTTTTCTGTAATAACCATGCTTGTGCTGGTAGTTTGTCTCCTCAATTATTGATTTCATGCATCATTATTGTAGACAAAATCCCCACTCCCTCCCAACACTTAGTTCACGGTCTCAAATTACCAGAACTCACAGAGAATAAAATAATGTTAAGAAACAAGTTCTAATTTGGAAGATAAACAGAAGCTAAGAGTATATGAGAAACTCCTAATAGCTAAATGTAGAGATAAGAAATAGAACACCAGTAAAGGTGAATAATTAAGAATCTTTCTGTTATTTATTTATTGCAATAGATATTTCAGTGATGATGTATCTGAAGTACTATATTTTAAAACGGTTCAATAATGGAGCGTGATATATACACCCAATGTAGTGTGAATGGCAGCATCATAATTGCAGCAATGATATCCATCTGCTCTTGGGTTTTTCCCTTCAGAAATACAGATCTGGTTGGACAATCCTATGCAGATTTAAAAATGTAATTCTCCAATATTATTAGACAAGATAATGCAGTTGCTTTCAAATACTTGTTTGTGGTTTCCAGCTAGAACCAAGGTCACTTATATTTGACCTTATGCTTTCCCAGGTGGTATCTTTGGTTTAAAGAATATTTCCCTCATGGCACTTGAGGCAAAAACAAGCTGCTAAAGGAAAAAGCTCAATCTACCTTGCATCTATGGAGCTAATCGGCCATGTTTTGATGCAATTCAAATACTTTCTAGTTATCCATTAACTAGGAGGCATGTTATCTTGTTTTGTTTTGTTTTTGTCTCAGACAGCAACATAGCCAGTCCTGAATAGCTGGGTGTTCCTACATTTTGAATACTTAGGATTCTAATAGGAATTATGATGCAGAGTGTCTGGGAAATGTGATAAAGTGGCTATGAAAGGGCCATGATGTAAACATTCCCAAAAATACAACTTGGGAAGGTACAGGGTGAAATACTAGTGAACTTAGTTCCAAATCATAGTTCTAACTAGGGAACCCAAGCAAATATATATCTTCATTATGATATGCTTCTTTTTAAAATGTAAAACAAACTTAATAAATTTATGGCATGAATCTCTGGAACTCCTCTGATAAGAGCAGAAGAAATAATGCTAGTGACTTCCTCTGTTTTCTGTTTCTTTCGGAGTGTGTTCATTTAACCTGACTTTGAGTTAAGCACTGAATGTGAGAAGATGGTGGTGCCCACACATGGAAAATATTAATCTCATCCATTGTTAATTTCCTTCATGAACACTACCAGCACTTATTAATCAGACTGAACATCAGTTGCCTAGACATCCTGAATCAAACCAGTACTTAACTGTAACTATGTGTGTATGGGGAGAAGGGGGGTATAGCTACTTTCCTCAAGAAGAACAGGTGAGATTCTTCCAAACCTTCCATGAGTATTATTCTGTAATGTTGATTCATTCAATTATGTACCATTTCACCTTCTGGGTTATAAGACAACTTTGAAATTATAGACCACTTGGAAAAGGTAATCCAGGGAATTCAAATCCAGACTGTAGTAGTTGTGTCCCTTGACTTTTTCCTTGAAGTATTCTTTAATTTTTATTCTAAAGAAACACTGTCAATTTACTTTGGGACTCTTTGAGACTAAAGCTACTTCCTTGCTGAAGGTTACAGAACACAAACTGCAGGAGAAAGAAATGAGTCAGCCATTTAATTTAACTGTGACATCAATTAAATCAAATTAAGTTTTGTTACTTTAATTACATTCCATGCATTTTCTCTTTTGTCATATTTTGTGTTACAAGCTAGAGCAATCTTTAAATGGACTCCAGAAACACAATGTTTCAATGCCACTGCATCTTTTTTCATTATTACAATTAAAAGTTGAACAGTGGGCTGAAATCAGTTAATAACCTAACAGTAGAATTTGTCGTTATTACTACTTAGCTGTCCAAATGGCATTTTGGACCTGGTTGTTTCTTCAAATTTAACTTTCAAAATATTTCTTGAAATTTCCCTTGCAGCCTTGACATTTACTTCTTTTATATTTTGGACATTTCTTACAAGTAGTTTTGGAATTGAGATGGGCACAACTATGCATATGCGTACGTTGCCTTCTTTTTTCCTTTCCATACTGATTTGATAAAGGATTAAGGCAGTGGTGAAATCCATTTTTTTTTACTACTGGTTCTGTGGGTGTGGCTTGGTGGGTGTGATGTGGCTTGGTGGGTGTGATGTGGCTTGGTGGGCGTGACAGGGGAAGGATACTGCAAAATCTCCATTCCCACCACACTCCAGCGGAAGGATACTGCAAAATCCTCATTCCCTCCCACTCTTGGGGGAAGAATATTGCAAAATCTCCATTTCCACCCAATTGGGCCAGCCAGAGGTGGTATTTGCTGGTTCTCTGAACTGCTCAAAATTTCCGCTACCAGTTCTCCAGAACATGTCAGAACTTGCTGGATTTCACCCCTGGATTAAGGCATGCATTAAGCAAGCAGAGATGGAGGAAATTCTCAAGAGTTGTGAAAAACACCTGACTTCTGTTAGTCACTAATAATTAGAATTATTTAAAACCCAATTCTCTTTCTTTAAGTTGCTTTGGCAATATTTTGTCTTCTAAGGAATGTCTGTTTACCTAAGGGTAATTTAATGCAAATACAAACTTGTAGAGCTAGAAATTTCAGGGAACACAGGGTTGAATAATATTTGTTGGGCAAAAATACCATTAAAAAGATACACATAGACACAGTCCTGTTTATTAAACAAAAATGTGATTTCCCTACCAGATGGCACCAAATTATTAAATTATTCTTTCTTTTAAGCTAGAGGGGAGGAAAACAATCCATTTTTTTCAGGTAAACTACAACCTTTTAAACAAGTCTAAGATGTATGTGGAACTGTTCTCTGTAATGTTATATTTTTATGTCCCCATTCTGTCGCTTTTTCTGCTCTTTAACAAACAGTTCCAGATGCCACTGTTATTTTGCTTTAAATAAAGTTTCTGCAGCCCTTCAGAGATTGACTTTAATTAATATCTGCAGCAGAATTTGTCACACATCACTGTTCACCATTCTCAGTGGATACCTATGGCTAATTCATTGTTCTGTAATCCTTCCCCAAACTTATTTTTTTTTTAAGAACCCAGGAAAATATTAGTTTGAGGCATCATAACAAGTTTTTCTTAATTTTGTTCTTTAAAATTCCATGGAACTGAATTTATCTTCACACACATAGGCTAAGGATTATGTTTGAATCTCCTATGCAGGAACATCACTTTCATATTTAGAATAATATTGCCATTTTCAACTTGGCTTCAGCATGCTGCAATGCATATTTTCTTACAATAAGTCAAACAGTATGTCAGCACCATAAACTACCCAAGAAAACCAACTCCACAGGAAAAAATAGAACTTTTGGGATAGGTAAGATTCTCAGAATCTGATTGCTTGATTGTGCTTTACTTCACCTCCACCTTATACTCCAGGTAATCAGAAAGGAACCTTCCTGGTTCACTTCTGAACTCTATCTTGCACCTCAAGACTGAAAAAATATCCTCTTTACTTATGTAATGGTTCTTGCCAAGGGTGGGCTGCTACGGGTTCACCCGGGTTTGGGAGAACCCATAGCTAACGTTATGGCTGGTTCGAAGAACCTCCAAATCCCACCCCTGGCTGGCCCCTCCCACCCCACCCCTCCCAGGAGTCTCCAAGTGGCCCGTTTTGGATGTGAGGTAAGTGCAGGGCCGGCATGGAGGCTCGGGGAGGTGGAAAAACGGGCCTCTCAGAAGTTCCGGAAGGCCAGAAATGGACCCATTTCTAGCTTCCGGAGGGCTTCCGGAGGGCCTCTAGAGTCTGGGGGATGCAGTTTTCACCCTCCCAGAGGCTCTAGGAAAGCCTCCGGAGCCTAGGGAAGGCGGAAACACCCACCCACCACTGTGGTGCAGGAGGCTGACAAGGCCACGCCCACCATGGCCGCACCCACCCAGCAACCTAGCAGAGAACCCATTGCTCAAATTTTTGAAGCCCACCCCTGGTGGGCTTCTCAAGGTCATATAGAAGATGACTAAGCTGAACCCAAGTCAAATGCCTCATAAGTCATAAGACCCTGGGTACCAGCAAGAAATCTAAGTCCAGTCCACCTTGAATGCCCACTTAATTCCTGCTCATTTTCTTTGCTAAGCTTTGCTAATAGCTTAGATTTTTACACAGAGCTTAAACTTGCAATAAATCTTTATGCTCATTTGAACTTCCTGGATCTCTTGATTTCCCTGGCACTTGACAAGTCAACTTCCCTTTTCTCTAAAAGATATTCAGAAAGACTTCTCTCGAGGATGTGGTCACAGGACTTTAGTCTTAGCAATCTTAAAGTCATGATAATGATGATGATTCATTTAAATATCAAAGTAGACTATTGCTTACCTGTTTGCTTACCTAACCCTTCCAAAAGAAGAAGTCCAAGTTAAATTTCTAGCTATTGAACTTATGACTCCTAGCACCATTTAGCAAAATAAAATGGGCAAGAAGAAAGGTTGTTCTCACTTGCTTTCCTTCCCAAATCTTCAATTCTTTTCTTGAGATATTGATTAGAACTTTAATAAAGAAGACCTTGCTAGCATTTAAGAATGTACCCCAACATATTGGACTAACTCATAAGCATCAGGTGGAATTGCTTATGGCAGAAATATGAATCCATCCATTTGTAATATGAAGATGATGTAAAGTGAAAAGTTAATTTCTCTGGGAATGTAAACTAAGATTTATAATATGGAATGGAATTCACAGATTGTCTTCAGACTAGCCAAGATGGCTTTCCTTTCTTCTTTTGAATGCCTCTTCTCGCTTTTCTTTCTTGAGTTTTTCTCTTATTGAAACTCTTGGGCAAAAAGGCCAAACTGGAGTGTTCTAAAAAGCAGCCTTTTCTTTTGTAAGTGTATTTTCTTTATTTAGATTCCTTTGTTTCTCGAATGGTGAAGATGCAATACTTTGCTCTGACTAGCAATGTGAACATTTCTAAGAGTGGCATATCATAAGGAAGACGTATGTGGCCCACAAATGTATGTGCACAAATCTTATAAATGGAGAAAAGGGTATCAACTCTAGCAGAGTTTTGCTACAGAAACTGAAAGCATTCAGCAGTTTAATCTTCTGAATACAGGTATCCTCAATTTATAACCGGTAGCTTAGAGGCCATTCAAAGTTGTGATGTACTTCTCCAGAGCTACTTACCACCCAATTTGAAGTTCCACTGACCAGCCCCCATACCCCTGCAGACAAGTGATTACATTTTGGGCATTTGGCAACTAGCCCACATTTGTAACCATTGGAGAACCGGTTGTTGGAAGAAATCTTATTTTGTTTTTTTCCACTTTACAGGGCTAATCCTGTAAGGAAGGCAGGAAGGAAACATTATGGTGTTGTTTCTAACCTAATCTTTATTGCCCTGTTTACAGAAACTGCCTCTCTGGTTAACCTTTATTACATTGTAACAACTAAGGTGATGTGCCCATCAATGTGAGTGATGTTGAGTTGGCCATGCCCACATGGTCACATGACCACCGAGCCATGCCTACCTAGCTGGTCATTAGGGCAGAGAACTATTTGTTAAATTATTTGAATCCCACCACTGAGGCCTCCAATTTAACTTGGTAAGACTTGGTCCTCATGGCATAGGGATTAAAGTCTCTGGACACTTAAAAAACAAGGGAAAGGGCCTCAGCATCAATTCAGAGAGCAAGTCTAGGATTTTAGTTATTGGCTTTGTTGAACAGCATTGCAACCAACGTACCAACAGATTATTAGCTTTTCATATAGCTCAACTTATTATATAAGCATTTCAGGAAAAGAGCCCTAGTCACTAATAAGATGTCCTTTAAGGTCAACAGCACTTCCTTAGTCTTCATTTCAGACTCATAAATGGCTTAAATTATCCACAAGATCATAAACAGCTAAGGCCTCTTTATAGCTATCAGTAGTTTGAGTCTAAGAGCACAAACCATCTGGCTACCAGTCTGCAGGTTGATATTATTGGGCCACAATATTTGAGGGATCATAAGCAAATTTATAATCAGTCTTCTAGAATAACCAACCCAGTGTATCTTGGCATATTTCCTTCAACCCATCACCACTTTCATGCTTTTTCTGTACCTTGCATTCCTTTCTGCGTTTTGCCTAAGCATGAATAAGTTCTTACAGTTGTAGTCTGTGTATCTGCAGTCTTCCATTTGTTACAGGTTATCAATTGGCAGAATATATATATGTACATTTTTACTGAAAAGCAGCACTTAAATTATGCTCCTCATTTGATAACATGCATTGTTTTTGAGCAATATTAAACAATGTGTATGTGTAATCTTTATTTCTTAACAGCTAAGCAAACACACACAAGTGGAAAACTATCAGATTGTGTATCTGAAAATTCTAGAATTAACTTTAGAGATTCTCTCAGTTGGAGCTGGAATGCAGACAGAAGAGAATGCAAGGAAAAGTCAGCCTAAAGACACTCACAATACACAGCTGCTCATTCTTGGTGCCTGCCATTCTCACAAGAAAAGATCTGTGTTCCATGTTATTGATGAGGGAAAGGCTGAAGGAAGTATATTTTCAAGATTAATGAAGGTGTTAGTGTGAGCAGGGGTCTTACTTTTGTTTGCTTTTTCATTTTTTGAAATTTTCAGAGTTTTTATTTTCCTTTAATAATGGTTAAATCTGTCCCTTTTTTGGCTCACATTTGCATTAAAGGGAGCCAGGTAATGTTGTATTCAGGTGTTGGATGAGTGCTGAAGCAGGTGAGAGCCAGATGTAATTTAACACACAACATAACTTTCTGGATATATAGTAGTAAACTAAATCTACCTTACTGATTTATTATTCTGGAGATAAAATCAAAGTAGCTTTCTGCATGCACCATCTTGATCAGATGAGATATAAATATAATAAATAATAATACCTTGACGTGATTGTGGGTCTTTGTGCTCTAGGGAAATGAGGGTTATGCCAGAGGCTCAACTATACTGGACAGGTCTCATCAAGAGCTTGATGAAAAGTGTCTCCCCATAAACAATATAATGATTGCTTACAGAATTCTGTAATTTACAAAATCCCATATTGGATTGGTCATGCCCAGGTCAACAAGGAGCACACTAGGGATTGGAGTTCCTGGATATCTGTTGATAAATGGACTACAAGACTAAAAACTTGGCTGAGCAACCAGGGCCAGAAGCTGTAAGACTGGGAAAAAACTGTTTACCCATCAGAAATATAGGAAAATTGAAAACACAGAAATAATAATCTGTGATTACAAATCAAGTCCAGTAAGAAGAGGACATCTAAAAAGATTGTACCAGTTCTGGACAGATGCACCAGTTCTGAACAGAATAACATCCAGAGTCTGTTGTAGTCCACCGGCAGCCTGCCGAGCTGGCAGCAGAGACGGACAGTGAGAAGGTTGGGGAGGAACATGGGCCAGTCCTGGAGAATGGGGAAGGCTTGGACGAGGGCTCTGCTTCGGCGGCAGAGAAAGGACCATCTGGGAGGTACCTGTTGCCTCCGGAGCTCAGAGGTGGACCTCAGTGAGGCAGAGGAACAGGGGGAGCCTGTTCCCAGTCACACATGCGCAGAGCTGCCAGAAGGCAAGAACAGTTAAAACAAAAGGGATGACTCAGGAGTAGGGCTTGGAGATGATTGGCCCCTCTCATAAGACTTAAAAGTGGACCTTTGCAGGAAGCAATGTTGTTAATTCTATTCATTTTAAAGACTGAAGCTCTGTTTGATTCTGGACTCCTTGTGGCTTTGCCAATTAGATCTTTGACAGCATTTCAAGAGAGATAAAGGTGGGTGATTATCAGCCTTATCTCGAAGGACTCTTTACAACTATTTGGGACTCATCTGTGAATGAACAGAATTCATGGCTGTTGCAATAAAAGAGGTTTTCGGGACTACTCATGTGTTTTACTGACTCAAGAAGCATAGGTCAGAACAGAACCAGAAAGAAACAGCGACTAGTAATACTAGTCCCCAAGATGATTCCATCCCCAAGATGGCACCGCCGAATGGCAGCCTTAATGAAATGTTCTCTGATAGTTTTGCTGTTTTATTATCAATCTCTGTGATTCACTACTAAAGAGACCAACTACTAAGCATCAAGCAATGTTTCCTTCATGGGCAGCTTTCTGTGACTTCAACCCCCACCCCATGCCCCCTCTTTCCAAATGCATAACAGTTTCTAACACAGGAAGAAGCAATTTCCTCTGAACAATGGATGAACAAAAACAAATGGAAGAGGTGAAAAAGGGGTAAGTGAGCAGGAATTTTGAATAGACTAAGGAAAAGTGGGATAAAAACCCCTCTCCCTTCACTCTTTCTATTCTCACTCGCTAATAAGATGGATGAAATACTTCTTTTAAATAGATGCAATTCTGATTTTTACAACTCAGCACCTCTCTGCTTCACTGAAACCTGGCTAAATGAGTCAACTGATGATAGCAGCCTGTATATCCCAGGGTTTCAATACAAAGAGCAGACAGAATTGCAGAAACATCTGGTAAAAAGAAGGGAGGAGGCTTATGTTTATATATTAACAGATGCTGGTTGCAAGATATAACTATACTAAAGAAATTCTGTGACTTAGAGACATTAATTATCAACTGCAAACCATTTTATTCTCCACGAGAGTTCTCCTCATTTCTCCTAATTGCTGTTATGTTTCTCCACAAGCTTGTGTAAATAATGCATTACCAGCTATACTGACCAGATTATGTGGGCCGAAGTTAAATACCCAGATTCACTTCTGATTATTTTAGGAGATTTCAACAAATGCAACTTAACAAAAGAGCTGCCAAAATATTTTCAGCATGTCAATTGTCTCACTAGAGGCAAGAATACTCTAGACCATTGCTACACAACATTAAAAGATGCTTATTGGTCTTTACCATGATCAGCTGTGGGACACTCTGATCATTGCAGGATTCACTTTGTACCTGCTTACAGACAAAAACTTAAAACCATGAAGCCAACAATTAAATCAGTGAGGACTTGGACTGAAGAGGGAAAGCTAAAGCTACAGGCTTGCCTTGACTGCACTGATTGGAATGTTTTTGAAGATACCTTTGCAGACTTGGATGAACTCACAGATACTGTAACATCATATGTCAGTTTCTGTGAAAACCTATGTGTGCTGACCAGAAACCTGCGAATATATAGTAACAATAAATCTTGGTTCACAGCTAAACTTAAGCAGCTATGTTGTTCCAAAGAGGAAGCCTACAGAAAAGGCGATAGAATGCTGTACAATCAGGGCAGAAATGGATTAACAAGGGAGATCAGAGCAGCAAAAAGAAGCTACTTGGAAAAGCTAAGGAATCAGTTCTCGACAAATGAACCAGCAAACATGTGGAAAACTCTTAAAAATATCACCAGTTACAGCAAATCTCCTTCTCATGCTGAAGGAAATCAACCACTGGCATATGACCTGAATGTGTTTTACTGTAGATTTGAGAGAAAACTACTGCCACCTATCTCCGCAATCCCCTCCGCAATCCCCACCAACAGCCAAGCCTCCGCAATCCCCTCCGCAATCTCCACCAACAGCCAAGCCTCCTACAATAGACCCCATCCCATTGGGCCCACCACCTCTGGTGATTAAAGAAAATGAGGTGCAAGGTCTATTTCACAGACAAAAGCCAGGAAAACCTCCAGGTCCAGAAAAGATAACTCCTTCTTGCTTAAAAGTCTGTGCTGACCAACTGGCCCCCATTTTCACCCACATCTTTAATAAATCACCAGAGATGTGCTATGTTCTTTCTTGCTTCAAATGCTCTACTATCATCCCAGTGCCGAAGAAACCCTCCATCAAGGAACTGAACGACTTCAGACCGGTTGCTCTAACATCTGTAGTTATGAAAATCTTTGAAAGGCTAGTGCTGGCCCACCTGAAAACCCCTTGCAGTTTGCCTACCTACATCATCGACAGATGATGCTGTTAATATGACTCTGCACTACATGCTACAATCTTGAGTGGGGGATGGGGTGGGGTTGGACTACATGACCTATAAGGTCCCTTCCAACTCTGTTAATCTGTTAAATCTCAAAAGACCTATGCAAGGGTCCTCTTCAGCTCAGCATTCAATACCATTATTCCAGATATTCTTCTAACTAAACTAAATCAGCTAGCTGTACCTGACCACACTTGTAAATGGATCATAAGCTTCCTAACAGACAGGAAGCAACAGGTGAAGCTAGGAAAAATCACATCAGATACCTGTACAATTAGCACAGGAGCCCCCCAGGGCTGTTTGCTTTTTCCACTTCTCTTCTCTCTATACCAATGACTACATCTCAAAAGATCCCTCTGTTAAAGTTTGCAGATGATACAACAGTGATTGGTCTCATTCGAGACAACAACGAAGCTGCATACAGACAGGAGGTTGAACAACTAGCCTTGTGGTGCAACTGGAACAATCTTGAACTAAACACACTCAAAACCATAGAAAAGGTGGTAGATTACAATACTAGCAACACAGTATCAACAGTAGAGACCCTCAAGTTTCTAGGTTCTATCATAGTTCAAGACTTAAAATGGACACCTAACATCAAAACGTCATCAAAAAAGCACAACCAAGTTCTTTCTGCACCAGCTCAGAAAGCTCAAACTGCCCAAAGAGCTGCTGATTCAGTTCTACAGATGAATCAATGAGTCTGTCATCTGCACTTCTATAACTGTCTGGTTTGGCTCTGCAACCAAACAAGACAGGCACAGACCTCAACGGATAATTAGAACTGCAGAAAAAACAATTGCTACCAACCTGCCTTCCATTGAGACCTGTATACTGCACAAGTCAAAAAGAGGGCTGTGAAAATATCTACAGACCCTTCGCATCCTGGACATATTGTAAATTGTTTCAACTTCTACCCTCAAAACGGCACAGCAGAACAACTAGACACAGGGACAGTTTTTTCCTGAATGCCATCACTCTGCTAAACAACTAATTCCCACAACACTGTCAAACTATTTACTAAGACTGTATTACTATTATTCTTCTCATCCTTCCTATTACCTATCTCCTCCTACTTATGACTATAACCTTGTTGCTTGTATCTTTCTGATTTATATTGTCTTATTTAGTTTCCTAGTATGATTTTGATTGCTTATTTAGTATCCTGTGACAGTCAGTAAGTTTTGTATCTTACGATTCTTGATAAATGTATTTTTTATGTACACTGAGAACTTATGCACCGATGACAAATTCCTTGTGCATCCAATCACACTTGGCCAATAAAGAATTCTAATTCTAACTCTGAAGTTTTTTGTATTGTGTCCCTCTCCCTCCCCAATCCAATCAAATTATCTATTTCCTATAGCAAGTCTTCACCTTCTTTGGATCTACCTTGTTAGAATGGTGAAATTCCAGATACTATGTAATATGTCTTCTATTGTTACTTTCAAGTTTCCAAATGAGATAAGAAACCTGAGATCTTGGAAATTTGGATTACATATTCCAAATTCTTTGCCATGGGCTCTGTGGGATGGCACTAACAGGAATTGATGTACAGATCTAGAAGAGATCAATATCTCTATCCCTTGTTTAAACATTTGTTGTATTTGCTGTAGGTAAAACCATTTACGGGGGAAATAATAAGGCGTGAAAAAAATAAGCACTAAGAAGTTGGAAAAGTTGCAAAAGTGTCAATAAAATTGCAAAACTCCTTTTGAGATAATAAACATAAAATATCTTGCATGTTTGCATTTCTGAATTTCACTCAGATGTAATGGGTACATCTGTACCAGGGGTGGGTTCTACTTACCTCTCCTACCGGTTCTAAAGGTGCACGCACTTTGCGTGTGGTTGGGGCGTGCGGAGCGCGTGTCCGATGTGCGCATGCTCAGAGCGCGTGAGCGCACCAGACAGGCGCTCCTGCGCATGCGCAGCTTTTTTGGGCAAAAAACATCAAAAAAAGTTTTCTGCGCATGCGTGCTCTGCGCGCTCCACGACAGGGCCGGTAAGTACGGGCACGTGGGCGGTCCGCAGTCCGGGATGCGTAGAACCGGTTCGGTGACATCACAGCATCACCGCTACCGGATCCCACAAACCGGACCGAACCGGGGGCAACCCACCACTGGTCTGCACTGATTGCAGTCTGAAAACTTCCACTTGAATAGGTGATCTGCAGCTTTTATCCCAATGAAAACCATAAAAGTAGTTTGTTTCTTTTCTGATTCAAACATTGCATCATGGTGAATTCATGGACCAGTTTACTGGGAAATAAACTCCACTGAGTGCTGGACAATGATTCATAGCATCCTAGAGCATAATTTAGCCATGGCTATGCTGATATATCAGAAATGAAGACAGGCTTTATATCACCATAGTGATGACTAGATGACGCTATAAGATGCTATAAACCACTAGCACAAAAATGGTCCTGGTGGAGCTTTGATTTAAGTCTATGCCTCGCTGCTGTTTTAATGCCACAGTTCCATGTCCATTTATATGGTACTAAACTCACTGAGATTTATTTCCAAGTAAACACATATAAGTTTGTGCTGTTAGCATTTAACAACATTAAGGAAGTTTCTTGAAAACTGCAACAACCCAGAAAAATAAAGGCTTGCGCTGTGAGTGATTTACTTATGAAAGGGTGTCAAAAGTTCATAATTTTGGTTCTTTAATCAAAGATATAAACATTTATCCAGGGGTGAAATCTACTTACCTTTCCAACCAGTTCGGAAGTGCACACTCACTTCGCTCGCTCATGCATCAAATGCATGCGCGGACCCTCTGCGCATGCACAAACCCTTCTGCACATGTGCAGAGGGTAAAAAACATTTAGAATAGAATAGAATAGAATAGAATAGAATAGAATAGAATAGAATAGAATAGAATAGAATAGAATAGAATA
>JANHFM010005248.1:276704-291404 GCA_032468115.1 Grayia smithii | reverse complement strand
AAGAGAGTATGCACCAAGACAAATTCCTTGTGTGTCCAATCACACTTGACCAATAAAGAATTCTATTCTATTCTATATTCTAAAATCACAACTAGAACCATAGATTTTTTTTTTGAAAAAACAAAACTTTCCTGGTTGGGGATTCGAAAATCCCCCTTTACAATCATGGTGGCTCCAGTTTATATTAGGGAAAGAATTTGCTTTCATTGGTGGGAAAAAAAGTTAGCAACATTGTACATAATTTACACTTCTTGTAGATTGTCTTTTAAATGTCATATATATTTACAATATACCTATACCTATAATATGTAATATAGACAGCAATGCACATACTTTAGAGATACTGAGGAACAAGGATGGCAATACCCTACCATAAACATAAATGGAAATGTAACTCTTTATATTGTTGAACTGAAAAAATATCCGTATTGAACACACATTGAATTTCTGCAAGTATAGGTTGTCATATGTTTTTATCATGTGAAATAATTTAATAGTAAATTCTATCCTCTTTCTTCACTAATGATGATGATAATTATATTGCATAGGAATGATACACATGAAGATTGAAAGTTCTCATGCCATCTCAACTGAGAACATCCAAGAATCATGAACAATTGTGAAGATTTTATCTCAATACGCCTTTGTATGATGTTTGAGAAAACTTGGGAGAGGGCAATTTCCTACCAGTTCCTGAATTTTGGAGAAAGGCAAATATACCAGTTTTGTGAACAGCTAGTGAAGCATGAATCCTGATTTTGATATCACATTTCCAATAACAAACTGTGAGAATGGCAGACTATTCACATAATTCTAGAGATGTGCAGATAATTAACTTCCGGGTGGAGTGCCTGACGACCAACACATCTATATGCTGTGGGGACAACCCTGAGGCAAAGACTGACAGCCAGGCAGTGATCCACAGCTAATGGATCTTCCCTGAACAAGGAAAAAGTCACAAATTACCCACTGGAGCATTGGAAGGCAGCTTCTTGCAATGAAACCCAGAGGATCCGAAATCAAGAGAACAATTGACTGCAGAAGGATATGTTTTCATATGCAGAATTGAGAGAAGGATTTAATAGAGATAAAAAGTTTACTGGAATTGAACATGGAATTTGAAATTGAATTGTACATGAATGATGAACATATGATTGCAAAATGCATTGACTGTTGCAGAGATTTGAAATGGAAGAAGGACACGTTAAAGCCTGCATGAGAAAAAGGGCTAAGAACATTGCCTATAACATACAGACGGATCTATATGGGAAGAAATGTGGGTAAAAGGATTGAAATTTACATTATGTTATAATTTAAGAGAGAATTTGTATCAAAGGATCACGTATCACCACCTCCCCGCACCCTGTTTTTGGCCTGTTCCAGGTGGCGGGGATCACCACTGCCGCCTATCCCTGCCTGGAATGGGCTGAAAATGAGATACACAGAGGCCAAAAAAGGGATGCATGGAGGCCGAAAATGGGGCATGCCAAGGCAGCAATAGGCAGCGGCAATGGGCAGCGACGTCAGCAATGGGTGGCAGCAAAGGAGGAAAATTGCTGGGAGGCAGAGGCTGAAGAGTGGGGGCTGGTGAGTGGGTGGGGCTTCGGCAACATTTGCTCTATAAGATGCACAGACATTTCCACCCACTTTTTTTGTGGGGGAGTACTTCTTATACATCGAAAAATACAGTATATAGTCATATTTATCTTTTATCTATGTAAAAAATTTCAGTTAAAATTATATATATATATGGATACACTAAAACACACACACACACACAAATTCATCAAGTTACATTCTCTTCTTTCATTCAGAAATAGTGGGGAAAGTTTGCATTAAGTGTTATGTGAAAAATTCAACTATTATATCACATGTGCATAGTCTGATATTTATTTACTTATTTATTTGCCATTACATGAACATGTATACAAGCTATTCCTCTGTAGCAAATGTATATTTGCATACTTTCCCTAGAGCACTACAGAACCACATTTTTAGCTAGCAAGGAAAAAGAAATTGATTTTGTGTAGTATCATTAGGTGTCAAACAGCTATAACAAATTCTAAAACTGGTTGCATAATTTACATAATTGCTTAGGCAAATTACATAAGTACTACAGAGTACATAAAATTCACAGCCTGGCCTTCCAAACATTGCTGGTTGCCCAGGACAGTGACAATTATAGACAACTAGCAAAGTTTGCACTGACTGTAATCAACACCACTGTATTTTATTCTGAATGACAATAAAATCTCCAGTGGGACATATTTCACACCTGGAAGCTCTCTTCAAGTACAAATGAAATTCTTTTCTAAGTTTGTCATGAGTAGAAATACAATATTATATTGGATTTATTGTACAGTACATTGTATATATCTATACAGTATATCTGTAATAAGTTTTCTACCATCAAAGATGATACCAGACAGACCATAGAACAACACAAGATCAGAAGATGAAGAGAGACCTTTAGTCACTCAGACGTGACTAAATGGATGTCATCATCATCGTCATCATCATCCATGTTATTAATGTTTTATGTTATTGTTTATCCAGTTTAATGATAGTAGATTTTAAGTAGGGAAAATTATTGAAGTTTGGTAATAATAATATGACATTTTGTGGATTTTCAAGGCAATATGTAAATATAGTAGTAAGAGGGGCTTCCCAGAACCATAAACAATATATACTTACCGGTAATTCCAATGTGTCTTTTGCTTGATATTTTTAGTAAACATGGAATATAACGAGCATGACAAGATTAGTTTATGATGCAAGACATATATCAAACAGAGAAAAATATGGAAATTCTAACATTTTATTGCATAGTGATTTTTTTCCCTAATGTAATTAAATGTCTAATGAAAAGACTGCTGGTGATGGAGAATCTTGCCAACTGATCCTTTAATCCTAAGAGATACAGCAGTGAGGTATACCACAGAAGCTTTAATATAATCACTGTGATTTTTGCATAACACTTTGTTTTGTTTCATTGAATGAAAATACTTGGTGATCTAATATATTGTATTTTTAGGATTGGCATTATTAGATTCCACTTCTTATGGATTTATAGTATTTCTATACAAATACCATACTTGTTATAAAGAAGAATGGATGAAGATTGTTATGGAAGTATCAAGCTGCATTTGTTTTGTTTAACATAGCATGTATGAAGGGTACAAGATAAAATATGCTCTTGAGAATACTTAAACATATTCTTTGACTTCACTAGGAAGGAAAATATATTAGAGAAGTGTGTTTATATTATGGGGAAAGAAGTAAACTTCTCATAGATTCATTGGCTCTAGAGCCAAATGCAATAAAACACTTTAAAAAATAAACAAAGTTTAATCAGTTTCACAGCAGATAGGATTATTATTATTATTTTTTAAAAAACTAAAGTCTTTGTATGTAAATCTTAGTGAGCCTGGTTCAACAGAACATCTAGCTGCAAAATTTTCTTCATTTGCAATTTTGGGGGTTTTGCCAATTTTTTTAAAAAAAGAACGCTCTTATTGACGTAAGAGTAATAATGCCAGTTCATGGGATGGTATACACTCAGAAACAATACTGATGCAAATACATAACAATTTCCTAATCGGATATTTGATAACCTAAGTTAGAAGTGCCCAACTTTGATAGGTTTGAAGGACACAACAGGCTGGGCATTCCATCTTGAGAACTTCTCTCCAAAGTAGGTGGGCCGATGACCTTTTTGGAAGGAACTGTTTTCAAAGGCAGCATTATATAAAATAAATTACCATATTTAAATCTGGCTATTATTAGAACATGTACTGTGTTATGATAGATGAGAAGACACTTGATCTAATTTCTAAAGAAAGAAATATGGCTATAGCACCAGTTCATGAATTGAGGGAAAAAAACCTAGTGGAATTTGCTCTGAATCAATAGATATATTTTGAAGTAGACAGTGTTTGGTCTCAGTTGTACCTCATTTCCACATTGCACCTACATCTGCTGAAGATATGAAGCCTCACCCAGAATAGGTTATATATCGGCTTTTAAAGATAAAAAAAACAACAACAGTCAGCCTAGAGTTCTTACATTTAGTTGGGATTCAACTTCATGTTATTGACCTTGTCTAAGCTGTTACTATATCCAGAAGTGATAAATTTCTTGTTTTAAAGATCATGCAATGAAAAGAGAAAAGGAGAGCAATATCCTGAGGTTCTTCATAATTTAAAAAGGGTAAAATGCATTTTTGAAGGTCAAAAACCAGTGAGTTAGTAGGCAAGGCTGCATGGAAAAAGTTAGCTTTCAATTTCCATTTGACATAGTTTTTTGTTGTAAATAATATCCCTACTATCATTATCCCCACACCTAAACATCTCCTGAGAACAATTTCTTGTCTGGCATATCAAGGACATAAAACAGACCATTAGCAGTAGAGTACTTACAGTGGAGAGACATTGCCAGGAGCATGCAGAATTTTTCTCACCATATTGAGAAAGTTAACAGTATTCAAATTTTAAGTACAAGTTTCCATAGTAATATATGTAAGAAAACAACTTTGGTGGGGGGCAGGGAGTATATTATACAACTGTAACAACAAACCTCTCCTTGAAATATTGGCTACTTTACTATCTCTAGAAGTGTAATAGGAGGAATTGCCAAGTATCTCAAAAAAATAAAGCCCATTGACTAACACAAAAAACAGATGTTCCAGAACTGTCCCTGGATTCCTCCTGATGAATCTCTAGCCAGGTTTTAAAATAATATTTTGCTAGGACACAGGTTATCAGAGTTTGTTGCAGAGATTAAATCCAGAAAGCACACACAGGTTAACTGATTCAGCAGGATTCATAAACTTCTTGATATACATAATAACAGATGAAGTAAATTTTACAATACCAATAGTTTATTCTTCCAACATGGTAGAAGTTACAGGCAGAACACAAGGCAAGAGAGAACAGTTAGTTTCAGCAGAGCAGACTAATTTCAGTTTCTCTGCACAGACTCAGAAGTTGCAGACTAAGACACACCCTGGCTCCAATCTGTCTCAGCTCCCAAACAGCCCTCATTGGCTGACCCAGTTGCCATGCCTATTCATTGGCTAACTTTTCTACCATGGCTCTGCCAGTTCATGAGTATTCTGACACAGGTCACAAAAATGGTCACCATGGAACTGTCTTTAATATCAACAAATGACAAAATTAGACCCCTGCTTCTGACAATTTTTGACTTTACAGTTATTATTGTGTTTATAGATATTTGAATGAAATATCAGGTTAAAACAGAGCAAGAAGATGGGAGAAAAAAGCGATTATAATACTTTATTCTCAACAATGGAATCTCTGTTGAAACAATATGATTTCAGAACTTAAAATATGATACCAACAATATGTTAATCTTCAGCCTATTGGGCTTATTTCTAAGACTCCCTACATCTCAAGATGAACCACAGCTTTAGCTGACATTTGGAGAACTCACAAATAGACATGGTTGCTGCTTTTCCAAATAAGACCAATCCTGTGCACCTAACTATTCCAATCCATGGAAATACATCTAACAAATCAGTTACGTTTTGGGTAAATAAACTTTGACACAGCCATTAGATTGGAGCATGTGGCTTTATAATGAAATAAGCTCACATTTCATCATCTTATATTCTGAAGGGCTGAATCAATAATTTGTGTTGTCATGAATATGCTACAAATCAGCTGTAGCAATTCAATCTCTATCACAATTCAACGTCTTCATATTCAAAGGGGTGTTTTTTTGTAAAGTTTGTTTATATATTAGGGTAATTGCTTACCATCCAATGTGGTACAAAATAATTCCATAGTGAGAAATCACATTATGCAAGTGCATGGTGAATTGACCTAAAACAGAAATGTAAATATTAGTATTTGTTTTTTTGATGTTGTGTAATAATGGTCTGATGAGATATTAATAAAATCTAATCTCACGCTTATTGAAAATTTGTTCTGCCATAGTACTTTTGGGCATGGTTCTGTTCTTTAATGTGTGGCGTGTATCTTGTGTCAAGGGAATTCCAATTTGTTGATTAAGTTCAATACCTAGATATCTATTAGCAGAAATTGGAACATCTTGTTGTTTTGCATTCTTTATAGCTAATCCTTACAGTCCATTTGAATATATATATATATATATATATACATAGGGGGTTTGCTTGTTTGTTTAATTCCAGATGTTACCAAACCACGATCAGGTATTGCAATATGTGATTCATTTTGTGGACTAAGACTAAGGCAACTTTGAAGTCTAATTAAATAGCAGACATAGCAACTTCCAGGACAGAAAAATTCTCTAGCCTAGGGCTGCACCTAAGGCTATCATTATTCCCCAGTTCTTAAGCCATAGGACATTTCTGGCAAACTAGACAGGGAATAAAGAGATCACAACAAAACAGAGGCAGAAGGCTTCCTTTGCATCAAAGATGCATCCTCGGTGATAGCTCATTTTTATAGGATTTGTATCTGGTCTTTCAACTTCTCCAAATGATTTTGTGGAAAAATAGAAAATGTGGGCTAGGATAAAGTAAAAAAAAATATTAAACTGGATCGGATCCAAACATTGCTTCTCTCTAAGGTAAAGGTAAAGGTTCCCCCACACATGCGTGCTAGTTGTTTCCAGCTCTAGGGATGATGCTCATCTTCTTTTCTAAGCTGAGGAGCCAGCTCTGTCCAAAGACGTCCATTGTCATGTGGCCAGCATGACTAAACACCGAAGGCGCACAGAACACTGTTACCTTCCCACCAAACTCGTCCCTATTTTTCTATTTTTTTGGTCCCTATTTGCATTTCTTATGTGCTTTCGAACTGCTAGGTTAGTAGAAGCTGGGACAAGTAATAGGAGCTCACTCCATTATGCAGCGCTAGGGATTCGAACTGCTGAACTGCCGACCTTCTAATCAACAAGCTCAGCATCTTAGCCACTGAGCCACAGCATCCCTATCTATCACATGCCTATCTATCCCTCTATCACATATTAATTCCCAGAGTCAAAGCTCTGCAAAATGTTGATCACTGATCAGTAGACAAGTTCTGACCACAGTCCTAAATCTCAGACTAAATCCTAGGTCTGATGTCAGTAACCTGATGAAAAATGTTTCCAATGATGTGATTTTATTTATTTTATCTATTAATTTGGGGTTATTTAAATGATTTATATGGTTGCCCATTTCACAACAGTGACTCTATGGGGGGAAAAAATCAAGTCCTCTTGTCACACATTCTTCCCACCATAATCAGGACAAGAATTAGACTCAGTTACCTTAAAAGCAATAGCAAAATGGTTTTCAAAATAAACATTTCCCCAAAACCAATTTTACATATTTATTTTCCTAAACACAGTAAAGAATTATATTTGGGCTCTGAGTGTTTTGGGAGCAGCATTATTGAATAAATACTTGAGGGGGAAAAAACATTTACAGAAATGATTTAGCAGAAGAAAACCAGTGTTTCTTCAATGAAATATAAGCAATAGGAGAGTAGGAGAGACTGAAAATCACTTTTAGATAAAATGGACACCACACAACTGTAATAAATAAATAAAATGGACCACCTATAAATGATGGTGTCAATTTTCTACAAGATAATACTTCCCTGATTTCTAAGCTCTGAAGGCTTCTCTACCAATGACAACTTTGTTGAATTCTGTTGGAATTCAGTCTGGGTCTTTTCTATCTTATCCAGACTCACACAGCTTTCAGACACTGAATCAAGACATTAGGGAGCACAGTGAAAAAAAAAGAACTAAAATTATATATAAAGAAGACCAAAATAACAACAATAGGTAAAACCAACCAGAATTTACACTGAATATATTGAAGCATTTTCCTTTTAAATTAACCTTCAACAGTAAAGGATGAAACCATGAAGGAATATACCACAGATTAGCATGTGGTAGAGCAGCCACAAAAACTTTGAAAAAGATATGCAGATACTGTGGTGTCTCCACAAAGATGAGAACTGTGCAAGCCATGATATTCCTTGTGACACTCTATGGCAGTGATGGCTAACCTTTTTGCCATCGTGTGCCAGGAGTGAGGAGGGGGAGGTTGCATATGCGCTCCACCCCCATGCATGTGCGCACGATCCTCCCGCTCCTGCTCCCCCCTGCTGCTGGCACATGATGTCATGGTTTTCTCTCTCCCCAGGCTCCAAAGCCTTTTTAGGAGCTTCGGGAGGGTGAAAACGGCCTTCCTCACCCCCCCAGAGGCCCTCCGGGGGCAGGAAATGCCTGTTTGCCAACTTCCTGCCCCACCAGAAGTTGGCAAATGGGCCATTTCCTGCCTCCGTAGGGCTTCAGGGGGGTGGGGAAAGCCATTTTCACCCTCCCCAGGCTCCTAGAGAGGTTCTGGAGGCTGGGGAGAGAGAAAAATGGGCCTTCTCCACCATCCCCTGAGGTCCTCCAGAGGCAGGAAATAGCCTGTTTCCCTACTTCCAGTGGGCCCAGAAGGCCTGAAAATCAGCTGGCCAGTGTACACATGCACACCAGAGCTGAGCTCGTGTGCCCTCCAATATGGCCATGCTACACATGCCACCTGTGGCATGCATGCCATAGGTTTGCCATTGCAGCTCTATGGCAAAGTTGAATATTAAAGAAACAGGGTAGGGAGGATATTGATTATTTTGAGCATTGTTATTGGGAAAGACTCAGTGGTGGGATTCAGCTGGTTCAGGTGAACTGGTAGTGGCAACTGTGGGAGGCTCCGCCTGGATGTAATGCGCAAGCAAAGAGCATGCACAGAAAACCCGTGAGCATATGCAGAGGCAGAGCATATGTGTACGCGCTCACATTTGTGAACCAGTAGGAAAGGTAAGTGAATCCCACCTCTGGAATGACTCCTGAAAATACCATGGGCAGCCAAGAAAACAAATAAATGGATCATTGAACAAATCAATGCAGATTCTTTCTTGAGGCACAAACGAACAGGCTCGAGTTATCTATTATGTGGATTGTCAGCTGGTTCACATTCAAAAGAACAGAGCTTCCACAGGCTACAAGATTCATTAGGAAAAACAGTCCTGATCAATTGTTTCCAATAATGGAAACCGGACTAATAGTAGGTCTTAAATAGAGCCCATGTCAATGAATCTAACTATTATTAATATTTATTAAATTTGTTTGCCATGCATCTCACTGCAAGGTGACTTTAAGCAGCTTACAACATTGAAAACAATAAATAATGCAGAGGGGAGGGGAGATCTTATATTGGTCCATCAACCTCTGCCAGTGTGATATTCCACCATTGGGATTCTAGGCCAACAGGCAGAGCCAGGTCTTCAAGCTCTTGTGGAAGATCAGGAGGATGGGAACCAATCTCACCTCAGAGGGCAAACTGTTCCAAAGCCATGGCAGAAAATGCTCTTCTCCTAGACTTGCCAATCAGAATTCCCTGATTGACGGGGTTCACACCAATGAAGGAGACATGCCAAATTTCATGACTCTACTTTCCATGGCATGTATCAGGGTTGGGAAGTCTTTCCAGCTCTGGTTCCTCATTTTTATAGAGAGGGCACAGTTGTTCTAAGTGATTACAGGTAGATCATCCTCAGATATTTGAATGCTTGTAGCTTCTTCAGGCTGAGGTCCAGCTGGTACTCCCAGGTTCCCCATCATACTCCTCTAAGTCAAAGTTGGCCATGACACACAAATTCTTCTTTATATAATGCAGAATTAAGTTGTGATCGTAACCATCTATTTAGATGGTTTTAAAAGGAGACAAATACATTCATGGAGAACTAAGATATAAATTGCTAGTAATCTGCTGCCTCCTAAATTATAGACTGTTAGATAGGGTGAATGAAGACTTGGAGAGTGACTTTCCAACAACAGCTCTTTATTTGCAATGATCGGCAACCAGCGAATACTCGCTGGCAAAGCTTACTTATATACAATATTTCAACCAATCAGTGGTTAGCATTTCCCCCCCCAAATGGAGGAGCTTCATCGACTCTGTAGAGTCAAGGTTGTTTTCGCCAATAAACGACGTTGCAGGCAACAGACTTTCACACCGCAAATTAGCTGATCTAAAAGAATATTATCTAAGTCCTGAAGCTCAGAGTGTGCTGCAGCCTTTCTAAGTGTGGCTGTATACTGGCTGATGGACTTGCTGTCCTGTTGTATGCGGTGTCTACATTCATACCGCCATACAATTTTAGAGAGAGCCGGGGCATAATGTGCCTTCAGATTGTTCTGAAGCACTTGCCATGATACTGACTTAACCGGGTTTGGCTCAGATAGTGACTCAGCAATGTCAAACACGTTGTGGCCGCAGTGACTCAGAAATAACACTCTTTTCTGGTTGTCCGACAGGTTCAGGAGGTCGTTGGCCTCCAAAAAGCACTCAAACCTGGTCATGTAGGAATCCCAGGTTTCCTTTGCTGGGTCGAAGGGCTTTGGCGGGGAGAACGCGGATGTGTTCGCTGTGATTTCGCTGTTTGGAGTTGGCACGCAGAATTGCCGCTTCTTCCGACCACCAGGCTGCATTGCTTGCAGTCAGCTCTTATATTCTGTCTTCGATCCCATCTTCATTGCCAGTGTTAGATAGGGTGAATGAAAACTCAGAGAGTGACTTTCCAACAACAGCTCTTTATTTGCAATGATTGGCAACCAGCGAATACTCACTGGCAAAGCTTACTTATATATGATATTTCAACCAATCAGTGGTTAGCATTTCCCCACCCAAACAGAGGACCTTGGAGGAAACCTCCTAGCCAATGATTGACAGTCCCAATATATAGCACAGACAACAGACTCCCACCTGCTAGGAATCATAAGAAGAAGGCCTTGCATCAAAGCTTCCTGGCCTTGTGTGTCAGGTTCCTGATATGAAATGTTATAGCTGGGCCACTGAACTGAATGCAGAAGGGCTGCTGTTCTGTTGTGTTCATTATCCTTTATAATTTTTCAGTTTTGCATGATTTTGAGCAACTTAAGATTGTTCAAATAAATGAAATGCATTCAAATACTCTCTTTACTACATCTAAGTATTCTGAAAGAAGAATCTTGATACAATCCTTTGGTGCAATTATACCATAATTTATGTTGCACAGGGTTCTGTGCAGGGGTGAAATCCAGCAAGTTCTGACAGGTTCCAGAGAACCGGTAGCGGAAATTTTGAGCGGTTTGGAGAACCGGTAGCAGAAATTTTGAGTAATTTGGAGAACTGGCAAATATCACCTCTGGCTGGCCCCAGAGTGGGTGGGAATGGAGATTTTGCAACATCCTTCCCCCAGGAGTAGGGTGGGAATAGAGATTTTGCAATATCCTTCCCCTGGAGTGGGGAGGGAATGGAGATTTTGCAGTATCCTTCCCCTGCCACACCCACCAAACCAAACCACACCACGCCCACCAAGCCACGCCCACAGAACTGGTAGTAAAAGAAATTGGATTTTACCACTGGTTCTATGATCAATATGCAAACATGAATTAAAGAAAAACAAGCAGGGAAGCAGGACAAATAGATAGCCTGAAGTAACTGAAAGCAGTGTTGCATTCAAAAATACAGATAATAAGGTCTTTCTTGAAGTAAATGTAGGAATAAGCAAATATATGAAATGATAATAGAAGAACCTGGATGGATTTGCTTAGCACCGCATGGATACACTATACCTTGAAATTGAACATATCACGAATTGGGCAGCCATGACTCAAATTTTCCAAACCCAACCTTAGCAGTGATCTTTATGCTTTATCCTACATTCAGTGTAGCTGTTGTCTGTCAAGGTTGCAATGGGATATAGTACCAGAACAGCTTTAGTTTCTGTCCTATAAGCTTCTTTACCACTCCATGTACAGTATACTTCAATAAGATTACCGCATAATATCCATACCTTGCTTTTCTGATCAGTAAGCACCTTTGCAGCACCTGGAAAAAATCCCCTATGCTTTATACAGAAAAGCAGAATTACAGGTGGAAGCATATCATTGTGACAAACATCAGTCATGAAAAACAGCAACAAAACTAAAGGTCTGTATGGAAACATTTTCTATTTCCACCAGAAGGCTAGCAAAAGAGAATCTTTTGATTCTGAGAAAGAAAGATGTATAGTTGCCTGGGCAGAATCACCAAGAAAATAGACAATCAATCAGTGTCACACTCTCTCCTATTATTTCTCTCTCTCTTATTTGCACTTAATCGTTCATATTCACTGGGGTTCTGAGGAAAAATCCTAAGGCCCAACCAATTTAATATGAGATAACTCAGGCAGAGGAGATCCTGGATTGTTAGAACTTCAAAACATCTGCTAGGCTTTCAAACCAAGGCAGACAGTGGTATAAAATGGAAGCTTATAGATAATAAAATACATAAACACCCCCATTCCATTTAGCGGGAATAGATAAATATAGTGAGGCTTCAGCAGAAGTCAACTACTTTGTCAGCCTGAAAAGAAAATAAATAGTCCTTTGCAATTGGATGAGGCATCTCGTATGTGGTAAATATTCATCCGACTAGAGCAAAGACATATCTTATGCAGCAAGAGATGCTGGGTGCAAGTCTTTTGCATTGTGCCTGCAAATATTGTCACTATTTTTTGTTGCCACAGGCAAACACTCCATGCTAGATGACGTGCAAGAGGTCGGGAAGATAATGAGGGTCACCTTTACAAAGGACTGCAATTTTCTTCTTTAGGAAAAAAAATGGATTCATAAAGAGCTACTACGCCTTTGGAGACACAAGGAGGGCAAAATGAGATGAAATCTTTCAGTGAGAACGAACCCCAGAGCAATAAGAGAGAGGCATTCTATCTATTTCATTGCAATCACAACACTTCGGTGATTACACTGAGGGAGTACAAGATGCGCAGAGGCAAAGAAGGGAGAAGCAGAAGCTTCGTACAATGTCAGCACTTAATTTTGCCCCCTTCAGAATATAATTAGAAACTGCATTTCCCATATTCTGAATGAAAACTGCATGAAAACGGTTAAAGAATCTCTTTTCCCTTGCCTCTGCCAGGAGGCTACAAGGGAGAAGATTATTTCTGATCCGTGGCAAGGAAAGTCCCCCTACTTTATGGCTTTGTTTGCAGTACACAACTAAGTGCAAGTACTCTGTTTGTATACTAATTATGTGCAAATAAATGCCTGTTATTTATCTCCAGTAGGCTATCTACTTATTTTAACTAAGGCCTGGAAATGACTCTATTAACAAAACGATTTACTTCCTCTTTAAAATATTATTTAACTAAGTGATGTTTTCTTTGGTTTTCCAGTGAAGTTTTTTGTGTTTTTTTTAAGCACCAGTGATTAATCGTTCTGCATTCAGATTAGCCTGCTGAGAAAGCTGGAATCTAGGCAGGAGAGAGTTGAGGATTGTGAATAGTTGCCGAACAGGTGTTGTTTTGGGTAGGACAATGCTTTGGAATTAAGAGGATGCAAACAAAAAGAAGAATACTCATGGGAACATCCACCTTGGGGAGCCACCATCTTTGCCCTGATCTTTTTGGAATTATTCTGGTTTCAGGAATATGAGGAGCAGTTGTTGTATTTCTTAGCTTTTGTCCTGGGTGATTGGAGGATGCTTCTGTTTGCATTGTGCTCACTAGTTCTTACAGCATTTCTCTCTGTGCACGAGCTGATGAAGGATTTTGTTTTTCAGCCAGCTGGCTATAGAATCGGAAGTGGATTAGGCTGAGAGAGGGACTGGTTCAAGGTCTCTAACTGGCTTCCAGGCTTAAGGGAGACTAGAATCCAGGTCTTCCTGCTTCTTGATCACTAGATGTCATTGATTCTCAAAAATATGTGGTTTGTGTGTATATATTTCAGTGGTAAATGCATTTCTCATTTATTGTGTAGAAAGTTAGTATCCACCCCTCTCCAGAAGAATGAAGTATTTTTGGAAATATTAAAAAGACAAAATATTATATTTCCCCTAAAAGAGAAATAGAAATCTTAAGGGAGACAGAAACTCAGAGCCTCAGCTCCCTGCCTCCAGCAGATATTTGGTGCCCACTGAGAAGAACTGGGCCAGCCTATCTACAAAACAAAAGACCTTCAACTCCAGGGTGATGGGATTAAGACACAACCCTCCAAGACATAATAGGATTATCTAGCATCAGGGCTCACTGCATTACAAAATCACCTGAGGGACATTGCATCAGCCCAAGGTTCAACCAAACTTGATTCAGACAAATATGACTCCACAAGGCCCCATGGGAGTCTGACTACAGCTAATAGAATACATGCTCTTGCCACAGGAACAGGAAGCTTAAGGGCAAGGCCCAGGACAGAGTCTCTCATTCTTCATTGCATATGGTCAGCTACCCAGAATCACATGTGCTTGGTGGTTCTGCTCCATTAAACCATCTTTCCAATCAGCCTCCATGTTTCCATTGTCTTTCTCCCCACTTGGAACTGAACCAGATGGATATTTCTTCCGACAATTGGCACAAGCACTGAATATGAACTGCCCACAAGTTGACTAGACAATGTAGTTCCCTTTTCATTCATTTCCTCATTCTCAATGATAGACAGGAAACCCAGATAACAAACCCTCTAGCACAGAAATGCATTTAAGACAGAGACTAGAAAGTACACTCTTAGCAAATTATTTTGACTTGAAAATATTCAAATTGGATAAAGAATCATAAGATTACTAAATCTACATCATTCAAAGAAAATCAGTATAAAGTGTTATTTCGATGGCATCTTGCCCCAGCAAGATTGGCTAAAATCTATCCGAATTCTAACCCTAAATGTTGGAAATGT
>JANHFM010005248.1:186285-198621 GCA_032468115.1 Grayia smithii | reverse complement strand
CCGATCTTCAAGAATTCTCGGAGTTGAAGTCCACAGGTCTTGAAAGAGCCATAATTGCCCACCTCTGGGTTAGAGCTATTGTGGTTGGGTCTTTGAGGTGTAATACTCATAATATTAGACCTGAATATATTCAGGTTCAATTCCTTATTTGGCTATGGATGAGTGTATAAATCACAGTTCTTTTAAAATTACAGATTCAATAGTTTTTTCCAATACATTAGGGCAAATTGGATAGATTTTTAGAACATGCTAAGCCAAAAACAAACAAGCCACACTGTGTCATAGTGTGATGTGAACTGAGCATTCTTTGAGAAAATGGTAATGGTGCAAGTGAAATGTCGGTGCCTTTTCATAACTAAAAACAGAAGTTAATTCTAATAAAATACATTTCACTTTTGGTGATATCTTTATTCATATTTGGTTAGGTGATTCATGTAGACTAATTTTAATTCTGCATAAGTGCTTGAAGGTGGCAGCCTATTTCTTCAGCTGCCAGAACTGCTGGCAGCAGGAAGTACAAGGCAATTAAGAGAATGTTTACTTTCAATAAGCACTGAGTGGTAAAGTATGTGGCAGAGAATGCCACTGAGATTACAATTTTATGCTCTTTTTTCCTGGGAAATACTTCCATTGAATTTAATGGGGCTTACCTCTGGGTACCTAGGCTAAAATGGGAAAAGTGGCATTGGATTCTCAGTGAAACTTTTTTCAATCTTTGTATGAACATTCTGTCTTAACTATTCAGCCTTAGTCTCTCAAAAGTACCATGGAATGTAGACTGTAGCACCTATCATCATTATGGCTGTTGCAGAGACAGACACTACTTTCTTCCTTCTTTCCATGGGCTCCAGGAAAACTTTTTGAGATAAGATCTGGAGCCCTGATCATCCCTCATGCCTTCCAGTTCTTGGCATTGGTTTTGTGGATAACGGCCTGAGCTCTCTCATAAGAAAGCTTAAATGTTCACCATATTTCTGTTCACTTCCTACTTCGGTATATTTTCCACGAGAGAATAACCAAGCCTTAGTGAGGAAAAATGTTAGACAAGTTTCAAAATTTATCGATGGAAGCAATCTTAGTAACATGTGGCATATGAAATGTACTTGCATGAAAAGGGATGCACTCAAATCTCTCTGTTATCAGAAGTAGTACTATTGTCCAGTTCTTCCTTGCATCTCATTAAATTTACTTAGGAGAATTAGGGAAGCATCTTTGAAGGGAAATCCAATTGGGAAGGCAGGAATGTGTTCAATTTATATTTGATATTCCCTTTAAAAGATGAGGCTTGCTTTCTGCCAAACATGCTACTATTCTTTTTTTTTTTTCAATTTATAAAAAAGAGACAACATGAAACATTTTCCAGGATCACAGTATTTGCAAAGAGTTCATCATAACATCTTCTGCTAAGACTAAAACCATTCTCTGATGGCACGACTTCCTTTTTCAGTTTTAGAAGAATCCATTTAAGACTCCATTGTCTGAAGTTTAAAAGCACCCAGATTCTGGAATGATCAGTAGCCAAGATTCGGGATTCTTTTTTTTTTTTTTAAAAAAAAAGAGGAAACAACTTTATAGATTTCAAATGTGATGTTTTTCTTCCTTCCCTCTTGCAGTAACACTATCTGCAGCTACGCCAGCCTATTTTCGTGGATTCACATTGATTGCTTTGAAAGAAGGCAAAGAAGGAGACAAAGAAGAAGACCATGCTGGTACTTTCCAGGTGAGGAACAGTCTTTT
The DNA here is from genome assembly GCA_032468115.1 of Grayia smithii. Taxonomy (NCBI): domain Eukaryota; kingdom Metazoa; phylum Chordata; class Lepidosauria; order Squamata; family Grayiidae; genus Grayia; species Grayia smithii. The sequence goes on along the minus strand of JANHFM010005248.1, from coordinate 196,884 downwards.
GAACTATTGATTTAGAAATATGAACTAGAAGATGACTTCCTGGCTGGAAACAGGAGCCATACCTTTCTTTATATACGTTACCCATATCTTAAATTGTCACAATGACATAATTATTATAGCTTTAATCGAGTCAGATTAATATGAGAAAAGTAGGCTATAGAATTCAACAAGATGCTGTTATACTCTTACATTTGTAATACTATCTTTTGCCTGTTTGCTTTGAAATCCTTTCCACTGAAATTAGTGGGGGTTTTGAGCCCAAGTAAGGTATACATTTTTTGCAGCCTTAACTATTTTGTCAAATTTGGAGGTTGTCCTTGGTACTCAGCAATTCCAACTCCAGTTTAATTATTTGTTGACCTTTATTTTTCTTGACACCATTATGTTTTTTCCTGTACGTTCCAATGTCTAGACTAGCAACTCTCATTTGATCTTGGTGAGATTAACAAAATCTCTGCAGGAGATATCCAGCTGTCATCTTTTGGAAGTAAGTCTGAATTATTTCAGACCAGCTTGCAAGTTGCCAGTGGCTTGCTTCCAAGTAAATACACAAGATCTGTACTTAATGAACTCAGATATGACTACTCTTGCAAATCTTAGAGATTTCTCAGAAAACAATTGTAATACTGTTCTAGGTTTCCTAATGAGGCCAAGTCTAAGCAAAAACCCCAAAAAGATTTTGCTTAGCAGCAAAAATGATTTCCTTCTGGACAGAGTAAGCAAGGATACTCTGCATGTCTCGCTTCTAGTGAATTTAGGATGCAGGAAGTAGAAAATTGAATCATTACAGTACAGTGATACCGCTAATCAGCTGTTCTCACAAAGCTTTGATCAAATTAATATTTAGGATTTTAGTTGCTGACTAAAAACAATATGTACTTATCTGAAGTTGCAAATAAAGCATTAAAGAATGTAGTATTAATTCTTGACCTTAATATTACTAGTTATAGGCAAGAACATGGTTCATGGATAAACTCTTAATATACAGTATGATCACTAATTAATTCTTAAAGACCAAAAGTATATTTGGGTGAATTGAAGCTACATATTATCGTCTCTTCTATTAAATTAGTCTTTGTTGACAGATATAAAACACATAGGATCAAAGTATTCATATTACTCCTTTGGGAAGTACTAGGAATACAGGAAGATTCTAATCATTTTAGCTAGGTGGAAATTAGTAATTCTATTCAAAATACAAAGAAAAAGATAAAATGCAAAGTAAATTAACTTTTCAAATCAGTGTTAGCTCTGTGACTCTGGTGTTAATAGTCTTTTGGTCTGTCTAGTTTCATTAAGAATAGGGAGCAGAATTTGCTTTACTAAGATTTTTTTTTTTTGGTAAAAATAAAAATGTGGGATGGGCAGCATCGTTGAAAATTAGAAAGGAATCCCCCAAAAAAGGAAATTATTTTCTCCTTTTCATTCCTTCCTCCCTTTTTAACTGATTTATATTCTTCCTTGTATTATTCTTAATGAATTAATTCTTAATTATAATTAATGAATAATTCTTAATTATAATTAGTTATAATTAATGGATTATTAATTAACTAATTATGCCTGTTAATTTAGCAGGAAAAACATTGGGGGCAGAGTGGAACTGTGGCGTTAGGCTCCCAACTGGAGATAAAAATTTCCCCTGCAGGTAAAAGATAGCATTCAAAGATTATTTTTCTCTCAAGTTTCTTCTGAGTGTTTTAGAAAAGAGCTGGAAAACAGAGATAGATGGGTTCATCAAGGAATTTCTCTACTACCTGTAGTACCACAAATCTCAGCCATTCATTTTCCTGTACTACATTGGCTGAGACTTCACTGCTAATCACTTGCCTTTGCTTTATAGCATATTCCTTGAGAAACTTTCTATTTTATTCTGTTTAGTCAGAATAAAGGGTGAGGGATGACGAGTGTGTCCTTTTGGAGTAGGAATAAGTTCCAGCCCTATCTAGAAAAAAAAAAACAGTAGTCTTGATCATATCTCACTGGGAGCATCATGTTTTCCTCAAATGAAATATTTTTCTGAATTACTTTTTTTCTGACAAACTTGTGAAGGAAAAACAGAGTATTGAGATTCTGGGATATTCATTTTGATTGGCTAAGAATGCAGGCTTGTCAAAATGATGTAGCTGATTAAATGAGAATCTGAAAATCCGTCTTAATAGACTGTAGTTACAGAACTAGAACTAGAAGTAAAAATGGCTGGACCACATTTTGACTGGATAGAAGTAGAAATTTCTATAGAAATAGAAAGTAAAAAAAGATACCTTGGAAGGATGATGTCACGATGGAAAAAGCAAAAAATAAATAAATTCTTGACTTAATCTTGTTTGGTCCTTTAGCTGGAAAAATACAATTTTGATTGAATTCGAATATGACCAAGAAGTAATAAGAAAGCTGATTGGCCAAAGTTTTTTTCCAGAAGTCTACTTATCATGCCCAAATACTCAGCAATTTTATAGATTCAATTAATGTTCAGGTTTCTTCTTTACCTTTCCTGAAATAACATTTTTTAAAAATATGATTAACAAAGCATATCTCTCGGTTCAATCAGAATGACCTTTCCGTCTTTTGACTTCCCTTCAGATTTTTTAAAAATCCAAGCTTCCTATTTGAGTCCAATGCGGGATAGTCTGCAGTCTGTGTAAAATTACCTATCATTTTCATTTTGCTATAAATTGGGCATGACCTGTTTCCTCTGTTGCTATTTCTTAGTGGAGTGCAATACTGGAAATAACACTTCTGTTAGTGGAAGTTTTAATCTAGCCACATATAAAAAAGGGGGGAGATGTTGACCACCCTTTTATCATTGTGGTTTCCTTAATGTCCCCTTCCTACAATCACCCAATATTTTCTGCTATATTTTAATATTGCCAGAGGATGATAAAAAGCACTAATGATTAAATCAATCACATGAAGACTATCAGGAATAAAATAAAAATCCTTTTTGTCTCTTTTCTTTTTTGCACAGTGAAGATGCAGTCAGTCCACCAGATAACAATCCTATAAAATATATCACTGTAACTTTTATTATGCCTGTGATGTTTTTGACAAATCTGGATCATTTCAGCATTTCACAAATTGTGGTAGCAAGGCAGAGCATGTAATGTTTGCTGGAATTTTCACCATAGCTGTTCTGTGAAAAATAGATGTGTCGTTGATGATAGCAATATTATCCACAGTTAATAATGTGGAGATGGGAAGATTGGGAAAAGATTATTATTCTTACAGATTTATCATTATAAACAATTCTGTGACATGTTCTTAAGCACTTTAGAAAATATACATCACTGACTATTTCCGGAGAGCCACTAGAGGAGCACATGACAGAAATAATTTCATTGTCTCCTATTCATAATTTCTTTTTCCAGGTAGGACAGAATATAAATGCATTCTGAGCATATTAGACATGCAGTTAATATATTTTATGTTCCAAACCTCAGATAATCTTGTTCTCATCCTCCTCTTGCTTTTTGAAACATAGTGTCCTGTATTAGTATTATTGAACAGTCATGAATTTGATTTCCCACATTTGACTACAATAGTTACCATAGACCACAATCACTGATATGGAGGTTTGGTGGCAGATGATAAATTGCTGATCTTAATGACATCAGAAGAAGACAAATTATTTTGCCTATCATTTAACATCAAAGGTAACCTCAGCTGTAATTTTTTGTAGAAACCTCGCTTTGTATTCATGACAGGTTTATATGAAGAAATGATAATAAGTTCCTTTTTTCACTTTCCTTCTCTAAAGTTAGGAAAATATTGAAAAAAACATTAATATTGGTAATTAAGGTGAAGAATGCCTTCTGAGCACTATGTATTCAGGCTTGGATTCAGTAAGAAAGCAAATCAACAGATTTCTTTAGGATTATAGAATAAATAATACCAGCCCATTACTGAAACTTACTTAATTGTGATGCCAAAATTTCCTTTGCAGTGTTTAGATTTGCCAAACGAATGTGGCTGGGGAGAAAATGGCATTATACATGTGTTGTGTCAAGAAACACATCAAAAGAAAGAAGAAAAAAGAGAGAAGTAATTTGCATTATTTTGTATGCTAATTGATAGGTGCATACCTGTCACTTTTAAACAATGTAGAGTAAGATTTATTCAGTCTACGGAATATGTGACAAAGGGAAGTAAAGGAATAATAATATATACAATTAAAATCTAGTTTTTTAAAATATTTTTTTATTGTGACTTATTTTTTTTATAAATAACTCAAGGTGGCAAACAAAACTACTACTCCTTTATCCTCCTATTGTCCCCAGCAACAACATCCCTGTAAGATGAGTTAGGGTAAGTGAGAGCGACTGGCCCAAAGCCACCCAGCAGGTTTTCATGTCCAAGGTAGGACTAGAATTCACAGTCTCCTGGTTTCTAGACTGGTATCTTAACTATTAGACCAAACTGGCTAATTTTTGTCATTGCGAGAAGAACTCAGGCCAGGAGATCTTGGTGTCTTTTCCTAATGCTTTAGTATCCTAATGGTTGATTGGCCATGACAAAAAGACCTTGAGACTTGCTTATACTTGTGGAGTTTTGCTGATCTGTGAGTGGCAGAAACCCGAAGACCAACTGTCCGGCGGGAGGTGTGCATGCATGCATGGTGGATCTGGGTTGGAGCGACAGCTGCCGTGCCCACAGATAGGGCTCTGTGGCCACCTGTGGCATGTGTGCCATAGGTTCGCCATCACAGGCTTAGACTGTGGTATAGATAAGTGGAAATTACACTATGCCCCTGGAACGAGTGACAGGGAACCGTGGAGAAAGTTAAGCAATCCCATTATTAAATATGAAGAGATTTATGCCTAACAAAACATGTAACAGCTGTAAAACAACATAGAAATAGGAGATGGTAATATTTGAAATGTATGCTTTGTGAATTCAGTCCAGTTTACACTGCTCTGAGGAGCTGAGAAGAGTAGGAAAAGTTTTAAACTAACTCATCACACGGCTGTTAGCAAGCACAAAGTAATGGGGTTCATTTTCAAAGTAACTTAATGATAATTTCTCCATTGCAATAAAATTGGTTTATTTCTTTCTTGCCACACTTGGGTGCATTTCTACCATTAATATCCTATTGGTGGTAATATCCAATTAAGTTCTCAGCAATGGCAAGAAAAGGACATTTTCACAAGGACCTGGCCTTCAGGCCTAACTGCATTTTCTGCATCCCACTCCAACAATTCAACTCAGTTGACTTTGCAACCATAGAACTTAGATGAGAGTTGGCAGAAAAGACAATTTTTTAAATATTTCCAAACGGCTCATGGATCTCAGTGGAGGGATAATTATTAAGCCATTTAATTAGTTTTATTATTCTGGTAAGAAGTTGAAATCAGCATTTAATTGGCAGTTAAATATTTTAAAAGTTTTTGAATAGTTAAATTCATACCTTTTTGGCATAAAACAGAAGGAATTATCCTTCCCACCTCCAAACCCTCTGGTAAAGGCTCTTCCTGGAATTAACACCTGGCTCTAATCTCTGCATTCATTAAAGATTTAAAAGCCCACTTCTCTGCTGTTTAGTCTTGCATTGCCATTGCCCTGTCGCTCTTTTCACTAGATAAAAAGTGAGTGCCTATAAATGATGCATTAAACTTAAGCCATGGTAGGTTGCCATTATTTTGCAAGCAGTTTTCTATAGGAAGCTTTTTTTAAAAAGGAGCTGGTAGGCTAACTCGACCTGGGTATGTTTAGCTGCAACCATGCCACTCTGAGACGGCCTTTCAAGGCAGCTGTTTCAGTATTGGTATGGCTACCACAGCATTAATACAGCCTTCCTCAAAGTTGTAACTTGTGTAATGGACTGATGCCACCTCTCTCCCTTTAGAGGATAATGTAAATCAATTTTCTTCTTCAGTATGATAAGACACATTGTTTGGGATTCCACAAAGTTTTATCTTAATAGTATCACTCATTATCCCAGCATTCATCTCATAATAATAGGTCTCTTTCCATTCTCCTGAGAAAATGGATGAGATTTGGGATGAGATATGGAGAAGGGATAGATAGTAGAGGCTTCTTATGCTAGATTTCAAAACATTTTTCCTGTTCTCTTTTCTGTATTTTTCTGCTGTTTGCAGCTACTGCTGCTGCTGCTACAATGGAGGCTGCAGTGATGCAGAGACTAGGAGCATGTTTTAAATCAGGGGTATCAAACTCCCATTATCTTGGCAGCATCACATGATATATCGGGACTTTTTCCCCCTTTGCTAAACCAGGGGTGGGCGTGGCCAGCACGTGATGCATTTGGCCTGTGGGCTGGAGTTTGACAGCCCTGTTTTAAATGTTTTGTGTCTGCTGCTATGTACAGATTAAAATTAAAGCTGGAAGTGTAGAAAAGGTGAGAAATGTAAGCATGCTACATAATTTTATTTTCTAAAATTTAGAATTGAATTTTGCACAAACTTTTCATTCCACTGTACTTCACAAATAACTTCCAAACCATGGTGAGGATGGACTAAGTATTATTGAAGGTAGTTTTGCAGCTGACATAGAAGTGGAAGAATCCATAGGATTTATATTTCTTCAGTTCCCCTTTCCAAGTACTTGAGGTTGAATGATCTTAGCTTCAGATCAGCTTCAGCCCTCCTGCTCCCCTCTCCTTTGCCAAGAAGGTAAGGTGTTCCACTTGGGTTTTGATTTTCAGTCCTTGAGCTTCTTCTTCCATTCTTATATCCCAAACTGCATTAGATAAAGTTATTCTGCATTAGATGAAGCTGTTAACTCTTTCTATATTTCTCATGAAGATTCTATCACTTCATTCATGTTTAGGACTCAGTCACAGTAAGCTTATATATGTCGATATGTAAGAGGTGAAATTCACTTACCTTCCCTATCAGTTCGCAAATGTGCATGTGCAGAGGCTCAAAAGGGCAAAAAAGGGATGTCATGACGTCCACACAGGTGGGTGGGGCTTCGCACAGTTGGCCCTACCGTATTATGCGATCCAGTAGGAACCGGCTGAATTTCACCTCTGATATGTAGTGATATACAGTGGAATTCAGAAAAAAAATGTAAATGTTTACATTAAACTCAGAGTATATTAAATTAAAAATGTTACCATTTTGTACTATCATAAACTGTATACACACATACATCTATTTTTTAAAAAGAATGTTAAAGTAGAATATTGACAACAGATAAAATGACCAAATAGTGCCACTTTAATGTCATAATTTACTGGCTTCCAGCTTATTTTCAAGTTTTAATGATTATTGATTGATTGATTGATTGACCCATTCATTCAATTGTGTGGCTATTAAACTATAGAGACCTTTATGGGCTGGTTCTACATTATCAGAAAGAATGTTTCCTCCCATATCTTCAAATTGACATCAAGAACCCTGCCAAAAGTGCTTTTTTGTGTTGATAGTAGCAAGTGGCAGCCAGGAATTATTCCTCTCTTTGGTGCCACTTCATTCTCAATTAGACACAACTAGCTCCTTTGTTATTATATTTCCAGTGGCAGACAACGATGTTTTATCTTCCAAGCCTTTTGCAGTGTTGAAATTCCAGAAATATAACCAGTCAATAAATTAATGATTTTTTTTAAAAATGCCACAACTGAGCTTTATAAGTAATCTTGTCTGTTATCTATGCTGTTTTATATTTTAATCATTTAAGTTGTTTTTTTAAAAAAATCAGTCACTCAATTAAAAAAATTAAGTTCCAATTTTAGAACCCCATAATGCTTTTTCACTCTGAAGAAACTCTGAAGGGAAATATATACATTATAAAATGAAATTGAGTACATTTAGATTAAATTTTCCCCAATTTAGGGTGTGTCAAATTTTTCAGCTTTCAATTTCCAAACATTAGGGGTGCTCAAAAGTTGTGACACGCCTTGGGGATTGTAAAGATATTTTGGTTACTTTAATATAATCTAGATGTGCTTGGTAAGTAACTACGCAAATATCCTAACTTTTAAACATTTTATCCCGTATACTACTGTGACTTGAGAATATTTGGATCTGGTCAAAGAATATAACAAAGTATGCTTGAACAGATTTACATGATAGACTACACTGTTATTAATAGAATGTTCTTCTTAATAAATGTGCTTAGGACACTGTCAAAACTTAGGTTTCCAATCAATAGTGCAAAGGGAGACATACTAAAGCTAAAGCTTTTTGAGTTTTAAAACTTCACAAAGTTTCCATATCCATATGAGCAAGATGACTATGCTTGAGACCTGATCTACAATCTATAGGAACATTTAGTGACCTTTTTTACAGTGTGATTTACTTTTAGATATTCTGGAGCTCAGGGGATCTGGTCACCCATCATTAATCATAAATCAAAGAGGTCTTGATCTTTTAAAAAGCCCAGCTGTTCATGCATCTGTATTCAAAAGCTGAAAAGTGTTTTTATTCCTTTTTTAGCTTGCTCAGTTTTGCTGCCCCATTTTTCATGGGATTAAAGGTTCTTTGCTTGTTAATGGTCAAAAAGAGCTGAAAATGGAAAACGTTATCTCAGTAACATAATTGTGAAAGCAAGCAGCATTATAAGAATTACTCTGAAAACAGACCTCCAGAAACATAAAGAAATTGCAGTGATGGTCTTCTAAATAAAACAAGGTTAGCCAATGTCATCTGGTGTTTTGGATCTCTAAAGGATGATAGTAATTCAATGACAGAGCATATACTTCATATACAAGATGTTCCAGACTAAATTAATAAATGCCAAGAAATGCTAGAAAAATGTTCAGTTGATCACTAGGAGAACCACAGCCTAACAGTATTGACAATATTTGGCCAGATGGAATACTAACTTGATTTGGTATAATGTAGCTTCTTTTGTTCCTGTGTTCTTCTTCTTGTTGTTATTTTCATTATAGTTACTGACATTTTAAAATAAATATTCAATTGCAAATCTTCCAAAATCGGCAAAGTATATAGAAAATAGCTTTCAGTCCCTTTCTAGCCTCTTTCAGTCCTGAAAATCTCTGGGTAATTTTTAACAAATTTCAAACATTTTTTCCTTTTCAAAATGTAGCTATCTACTATTCTCATATAAGTGGTGTTAGACCTGGAAGCCATCTTTTACATTTGGGCCTTCAGGCTTGCCACATTTTCTACTGTGGGAAAATGGGAGGGGGGATTGCATAGAGTATGGTGATATGTACTCAAAATAACATTCCTTTCTCAGAGAGTCAAGGATGCCTTGCCCTGGCACCTGGAGTTGAATGCTTTGAGGTCTTTCCAGTTTGGTCGGTGGATGATTGGACCATGTGATGGACATGTAGGTGCTGGGCAGGGACTTGAACTTTCACTTGGGTGGGGAAAACCTGGGAACTTTCAGATTCAGGTTTTCCCAGATGTGCCATTATGACATCTTCAATAAAATGGAACTTTGAGGAAACTCAAGCCTTGGAGTATTCTTTCATTGGGGGTGTTCCCTGACAATTGGCTCATCTAAACCACAACAATATAGTAATAAAATATCAGGCAAAATCCTAGATATAGTGGTTCTCAACCTGTGGTCTATGATCACAGGGGTGCGGTGATGTTGTCACAGGAGGTCTACGAAGACTTGAAGAAATGTTATGATTTGAATCTTGAGTGAAGCCTTGATGATCTGTGGCCATGGTCCATGGCCATAAAAGGTATTTAAATATTGTCCTTGGTGAAGAAAAGGTTGAGAACCACTGGTATAGATGGATATCAGATGGAGACCATTCTATTGGGAAGCCTGGATAGAAAGATGTCACCATTATCACTCATACATTTAGAGGCATTGTGATCTTTCTGGAAAATTTAGGTGGCTGTTTTTCTGCACAAATACTGTCAAATTTTAGCCCTTTTATTATATTACAGCACAGCTTCATTCTCCTAAGGGTCAGTTAAGATTTAAATTTCTTGCACTTATTTAGCTCTATAAAATAAGTTCTGAAAATTTTTTTGTGGCCCATTGATATCAAGTCAAGTAAGTTTATTGATTAACCTATAGGTCATATGAAAGCAAAAGTGCAAACATGTATCACCATTAAAATCTTATACAAACAATTTAAAATAAAAGTAGGGTAAATACAATAATTATAGGATTAGATACAATATAATTTGATACATAAATATACAAAAATAGAATAAAATGACATAAAATTAAGTTTCAGTGTCACCCTTACAATCCACCCCATTCAGTCCCACGAATGCAGATCTCAACCAAACCATTTTGTTTAAGTGCTGTGCTATGTTAAATGTTATTTTCAGGTTCTGGCCACACATAAAGTAAAGTTTTGATATGGGGGTCCCAATGGGTCATTCGTTTGGTATATGGGCCAAGATACCTGTCTCTCTCCCCCTTATACAAGCAATAGTCAAGTAATATGTGAACCAGGTCTTCTACCTCTGCCACACTGCAGCTGCAGAGACCCTCATTGTAGGGTATAGAATGGAATCTCCCATATCTGACAATTGTCTCAAACTGTTCGAATCTTGCTCAGGTAAATATCTCCCTAAGATGTTTTGGCAATTGTAACTTCAAATAGCTGTCTGCTTGAAAGGTATGTTTATATTTGCTCAGCCATTTCAAGTTACCCACCTTACTAAGGATAGCTATATCATTTTGTGCTTCTATATCCTTAATTCT
>JANHFM010005248.1:172522-186185 GCA_032468115.1 Grayia smithii | reverse complement strand
ACCGCAGATGCAGAGACGCTCATTGTAGGGTATAGAATGGAATCTCCCAAATCTCTCTATTTGTTAGGTATGAAACAAAATGAAATAAAGAAAAACGATTGGTACCTGTTTACACATATTGCAACAGCAGCAAGGCTAGCAATCGCTCAATACTGGAAAGATGTTAAATTACCCCCGGATCAGCTAGTTTTATCAAAAATTTTGGACTGTGCTGAATCGGACAGATTAACATATATATTAAAAGATTGACATGATGCAATGTTCTATAAATCCTGGGAAAAATGGTATTCATGGTACCAAAATAGAATAACACAAAATAAGACTAATACTTCAGACACTTAGATTAAGGAATCAAATTATGGAACAAATAGATTACAATATGTAAATAGATGAATTTTTGTTTGTTACTAAACCTCTTTAAATATTTGGATAAAATAGATTGGAATGATTTTATAAATTGTATTGAAGGGGGTGGGATAATCCCCTAGTCATCACAACCTGTTATTTATGTTTAGTTATTGTTGTGTTTTCTCTTTTTGTATGTCATAGACATGTCAATCTGTGTATTTTTCTTTCTGTTTTATTTGTTGTAAATATTAATAAATATATTTTTTTTAAAAAAGAATGGAATCTCCCATATCTGAACAGTCTCAAGCTATTCGAATCTTGCTCGGGTAAATATCTCCCTAAGATTTTTTGGCACTTATAACTTCAAATAGCTGGCTGCTTGAAAAGTATGTTTCTATTTGCTCAGCCATTTCAAGTTGTCCACCTTACTAAGGATAGCTATATCATTTTGTGCTTCTATATCTTTAATTCTTTGGGCAGCTCTTTTTAAAAATTGTTCTCCTATTGTGCAGGAGACAGGAAGGCCACAGCTTCTTACAAAATTTGTTAATTTGGTGATCCAGGAAATTTGTGATTGTAATTTTATTTGCTCTAGTAGTCATAACTTGGGGAGTCTTATCAGTCTCCATTTCAATAACTTTGCACCAGTAGTTATATGCTCTAATTTTGGATAGTGCACGAATTGTATAAATTCCCAATTCAGCTCTAACTGCTGCAGCAGATGTTCTTGGATCTACACCCAAACTACGTCTCAGATGCTGGGACTGTGTTTGTTGTGGAACTGTGGTTGAATATAGACCCCAAACCTCTGTTCCATACAAGAGCATAGGAGTAACCTTAGCTTTGTATACTTTAATTAATGGGGCTAGGGACCCTGGGTAACTATGGTTCTTTAGTTTAAGCTCAGATGTCATATTCTGCATGGCCAATTTCCATTTCTGATTTTTCTAGATGATTTAGTTATTCAGTTTGCCCCACACAGACTCCCAATTCTTCTCTGTATTAACAGAGTTTCCTCTCTTGATGTAATCAGGAGATGTCAGCAGCATGCTTCTATTTCACTCCCCTGTGTCTCTAATGAAATATTGATTAGTATGTGTCCTACGGCTGATCTTTGACAAACTGTACTGCCTATTCCCTTGCTGTCTGAAAGTTGCCTTACAATGTAAAGCTTTAATGTTTTTTTCCCCTCTGTAACTGTTTTCCCAGCCCATTATGTAACATATCCAGTGATGCCTTTCTTTTCCAGAGGATGAAATTATGAAGCTGGTTTTGCAGATGAACACCACTTGGACTGATGAGAATATGTAGAAGAGTAAAGACAGAAGTGTCCCTGCTTTCCCTCAAAATAATCCTCTCATACTCACCGAAAGAAAGAGAAGCTGGGTCAAGAGAAGGAAATATTAAAAGCAGTGTTTGCATCAATACAATGCAAGCTGCATTATGCCACTGTACACAGAGGTGGGATTCAGCCAGTTCGCACTGATTTGGGCGAAAGTTGTTTCTAAGCAGTTTGGAGAATCGGTTGTTGGAAGAAATCTTACTTTGGTTTTTTTCCACTGTACAGGGCTAATCCTGTAAGGAAGGCAGGAAGGAAACATTCTGGTGTTGTTTCTAGACTAATTTTTATTGCCCTGCTTACAAAAACTGCCTCTCTGGTTAACCCTTATTACAGTGTAACAGCTAAGATGAAGCACCCATCGATGTGACTGATGTTGAGTTGGCCATGTCCACACGGTCACATGACCACCGAGTCATGCCTACTCAGCTGGTCATTAGGGCAGAGAACCGATTGTTAAATTATTTGAATCCCACCACTAACTGTACACCTTCATGTATAAACAAATGGAGCCTGAGAATAATGCGGCTGACATAACTGTCATTTAATACAGTAATTGTATTAAATTAAATTACAATTAAAAAGATAAACAGTAAAAGTAAAAAAAGGGGAGGAAAGTGTAAAAAACAAAAAAAAATAGAGAAGATGGAAAAAATAAGAATATAGTAAAGAAAAATAAAAAGAAATATATAAAGAAATATTTCCCCCCTTCATCTAGGACTTGGTTTCTTTACATTTTTTTTCTCCTTCTTTACAACTTTAACAACTCTCTTTTGTAAAATTTATTTCAGGGAAGGTATCAAAATCACTCTCTTGATTTGTTATTTGTGTAACCCTATTATCAAGACATCAACCAGTTTCATTTACATATCCAGTGTGGCATCTTTTTTCCATATCATTCTTGTCATCTGTCACTTTTACATCCACTTTCAGATCAATCTCAGTCTTGGATAGGAAGATTTGTTCTTCTTCCACAACATCTGTTAAATACAGTGAATATTTCACTGTATTAAACTGTATTTAATACTTTTGGTTGAATACTTCAGCTTCAACCAAAACAATACAAGAGCACACAATAGATACAAACAAAGGTAAACAGATCCAAACTAGACTGCAGAAAATACAACTTCAGTAACAGAGTGGTCAACGCCTGGAATACACTACCTGACTCTGTGGTTTCTTCCCCAAATCCCCAAAATTTTAACCTTAGACTGTCTACTGTAGACCTCAACCCATTCCTAAGAGGTCTGTAAGAGGTGTGCATAAGCACACCAGCATGCCTACTGTGCCTGTCCTAATGTTTTCTTTATTCGTATCCTTTTCATGTATTTAATTATGTTTACACCTGTATCTGTCATAAAATACATGCTTGATGAAAGAAAGAAAGAAAGAAAGAAAGAAAGAAAGAAAGAAAGAAAGAAAGAAAGAAAGAAAGGCAGGAAGGAAGGAAGGAAGGAAGGAAGGAAGGAAGGAAGGAAGGAAGGAAGGAAGGAAGGAAGGAAGAATCTGTAAAGGCAGATTCTCTTAAAATTAACTTCTGCGACCATTCTACTCAAATATCTTTCAATTTGGCCAATCTTAAAATATTTTTTTCCATTCTGCATCAGTAATCAAATTTAAATGTTCTTCTCCTTTAATTGTAATATTTAGTTCCCTCTGGTTCTCTCTAGTGTACAACCTTCAAAGTTTTCTATCATGTTTTCCTCCGCACTGCGCCCAACCTTCCTTCAGCCTCCGCACTGCGCCCGACTTTCGCTCCTTCCGGCGTGATCTTAAGACTTGGCTTTTTAATAAGATTCATTGATGGGATTGGGATTTTAGCCATATTTAATTTTTAACTTTTTAAATTTTAATTAGTTATTTAATTTTAAATTTAAATTATTGTTGATATTGTATCTATGTATGTAGTTTTATTGATTGTTACTGTTTGTCTTATATTGTGAGCCGCCCTGAGTCCCTTGGGAGAAGGGTGGCATATAAATACAATAAATAATAATAATAAAAGTAAATGCCCCAAGATTCTTGGCAACCATGATTGCTTCCTGAACTTTCCTTAGCTCTTAGTTTAGTGCAAGGGTGAATGAAACTCAATTTCCTTGAGGGCTGCATCAGGGTTGTGTTTGATCTCAAGGGGGCAGGATGGCCATGGCCAGGGTGGGCATGGCCAGCTCGATGTCATTTATGTCAAGAGCACCTGTGGTGGCACAAGCACTCTGCCAGTGTAAATGGGCTCCCAAGCTCCATTTTTTGCTGCAATAGCTTTCTGCAACCCTCTGCCAGTGAAAACAGAGCTCCATTTTTTCTGACAGAGGCACTACAGGCTGGTCCTTCACTGTTTCCAGGGTGGCCTTTTGGGCCAGAGCTAAGCACCCCATGGTCCAGATCTGGCCCATGGGCCTTGAGTTTGACACCCCTGTTTTAGTGCACCCCTGTTTTAGTGCTTGTGATGTCAAATTGAGATTAGCCAGTGTGCAAGCTGAGGCTATCAATATTTCTGAAATTGCACACATTGAGCCCTGGGACTCCTACTAATGTGATTGCCTGCCAGGTCCCTATCAGAATGCTGCCATTCTAGAGAGTGGGTGGAATGGTTTGCATGCTTTCACTTTTGCTTTAATTGGTTGGGGAATTTAAGGGGGAGAAGTGACCATCTGCACTGACTGCTCTCTGCCTGTTCCAACCAGTATTCAAGGTTGCAATACCCTGAGGAAGATCTCTTTGTGCCATCCAGCTGCGGAGTTTGTCATAACACCTTTCGGGCAGCTTATTGGCTACAAATGGACATAGGGCCTGGGGGTGGAGGGGGGGTTGAGGGGACCCTCAACCCTAACCCTATATAATGCATGTGTTGCAAGGGAGGGCTGTGTGTCTCCACAACTGGTGCATGCTGGCTTATGAGGTGAAGATTGACCAAAACTGAAACAAGTATTGTGGTGACAAAGTGTGGAAGAGAACACCTCCTGAGAGAAAGACAGAGATTGCTAAAAGCCAAGCCCAGCCTCAATGCTCCTCTGCATTGCTTCAAGTATGGAAAAGAAGACCATTGGGCAGCAGAGTGCAGAGCAACCCACCCCTTTAAGAAAGTGGAGGCTATATTGGAAGGAAACAACCACAACCCCAGGCAAAGGGGATGGTCCTGAAAGGGTTGGAGATTGTGGAGTTCATTCCCTCCCCCAACCAAGTGGAGAGAACTCTGGCCCCACCAGAGGAAACCAGGGGCTGACTGACAGCTATTTGGATGATGACCTCTTGATAAGTGGCCCCATTGCACTAGTGACCGTGCCCATAGAATTGGACTGAGGGTGCACTAGATACCTGGTAACTCCAGCTCTGGTGCAGAAACTGGGGATTTACGTGAGGAAACTCAAAACCCCAATTGCATTTTGCCAACTGGATGGCTCAGTTGCAGGATGGCTCAGTTGCACTGTCATGCTTGCTACTGAACCCTTGCAGATGCAGATGGGGCCCCATTCAGAGTCTTTAAGCTTTATAGTTTCCCCGGGGATGGAGAGGCATCTCGTCCTGGGACTAGCCTGGTTGAAACAGTGGAACCCACAGGTGGACTGGAGAAAGGGACTATTAAAATTCCTGCCAGGCAGAAAAATCAACATAGCTGAGAATGTTTGACTAAAGGAGTTTTATGTGAGGAGATAGGAGCTGTAATGCAAGAGAAATCCCTACTGGCCATCCCAAGGGAGTACTGGGACTTGAGGGAAGTTTTCAGTGAAAGGAAGTTGGACAAGCTCCCTCCCCATCAGCTAATGGACTGTGCCATTGAAATAATTCCAGGGGCCAAACTACTAAAACGAAAACACTATTTGGTGACTCCTAGGGAATTAGATGAATCCCATGCATTCATTGACACAAACCTGGCTCAGGGTTTTATCCAACCAGCTAGACCCCAGGTGGCCACCCATTTTATTTAGAGAAAAGAAAGATGTGTCTTTGTGTCTCTGTGTGAATTATAGATCTCTCAACACTGTGTGCTAAATAAGTACCTCCTTCCCCCTCATGAAGGACATGCTCGCCCACCTGGCAAGGGGGAGGATTTTCACCAAGTTGGACTTGTGGGAGGCTTACTACCATCCTAGGATCAGAGAAGGAGTTGAGTGGAAAACTGCTTTCAATTGCCCCCTTGGCTGCTTTCAGTTTAGCTCCACTTCAGCCTGCAGGGGGGCACCTGCAGTGTTCATGCAACTGATAAATGAGGTCCTGCATGAACACTTATACAAGGTTGTTTTGGTGTATTTGAATGACATTTTAATCTACTCAGAAACAAAAGCTGAACATGTAAATCTAGTTAGAGCTGTCCTATAGAAACTCCGAGCTGCTAAGTTGCATGCCAAATTGTCCAAATGTAAATTTCATCAGGACAAAATTGATTTTTGGGGCTGTAGAATCTCCCATGAAGGAATTGAAATGGACCTAGAGTGCGGACTGTGTTGGAGTGGGCACCGCCCCAAACCAGGAAGCAACTGCAGAACTTCCTAAGGTTTGCCAATTTTTACAGACAGTTTATTCCTTCTTTTGCACAAATTGCCCTCCCCATGACAAACTTACTAAAAATGAAGTGGGGAGACAAGGCTAGACCCAGCCAACCCCTGAAATGGACTATGGAATGCTGGGCAGCTTTTGAAAAGCTCAAATGGCTCTTTTCTGGCAAACCAGTACTAAAGCACCCGGACCCAGACAACCCTTTTGTCATCCAAGGCAATGCCAGTGATGTGGCAATGGAGGCCCTACTTCTGCAAGAAAATGAGCACAGGCAATTACAGCCCTGTGCATTCACATCTAAAAAATTAACTGAGACTAAACAACATGGGCAGTCTGGGGAAAAGAAGCCTATGCAGGTTAGATTGGCACTTCTGTCCTGGAGGCATTTCTTGGAGGGTTACGGAGTGGTGATGGACATCATACCCAGACAGAGGAGAGGGATGGGAATCCCTCATCCCTGGACACTCTGATGGCAATGATAGTAGCAAATCTCAAGCTATGTTCTTATTTGGATGTTATGAAACTGAACTTGGGACTTTCTGCAGGCAAAATAGTTGCTCTAGAATTGAATTTTGGTCTTTTCTCCACAATCAGGGCATGATTATAAATAGTGGCCAGGACTGCAAAGTGTCAAGTCTCCATATCATTGAAGCCTTGGGATAGGGGTTGATAACCACAACTGGTTTTAGAAGCCATGAAAATTTACTGTATAGAATTTAACAGGGAAAATTTAAAAACCAAGAACAGCTTTTTAACTATTCTGAATTTTAATTGTTCTAGAATTGTTCACAGAATGTTACAGCAGTGATGAAGATCTGGCAGAACAGTTACTTATTTATTCCTGTGAAGCATGGGGTGGAAACAGTTGTCTAGAACTTGCAGTAGAAGCTAAGGATCAACAATTCATTGCTCAGCCAGGAGTCCAGGTAAAATAGCAAAGATAAGAACATATAATCTATTTACAGATTTTATTTGCTGAAACAGAATAGACTATTAATCCATTAATCTTACGATTACGACAGCTGAGTAAAATTTAATTATGAACATATTAAATATAGGATTATATGGTAAATAATACCTTAATAATATTATTATTATTATGGTAAATAATATGGTACCTTGCTCATGTCAATATTAATTTCATTCATGGAAAATATTTTTCCAGTTTCCAGGAAAACTGTTAGATATTGCAAGCAGCCAATCCGGGGAAAGCAGCAAACATTCAATCCGGAAACGGAGTGAGGTAGTTTTCACTCCAGTCTGATGTAAGGTGCGAAACCTGGCTGCCTGCTGATTGGTTGCAAACCCCTATTTAAGGAAGCCCTGGTCAATGGGGCAGTTGTTAGTTGCTGGAGTCTGAATAAAGAGCTGTTCTACAAGTCACTTCTCACGTCTTCATTTCTTCTGACCCCCGGATCAAACACTGGCGATGAAGGCGGGATCAAGGACAACAAAGGAGGAGTTGACTATGAGCAAACTAGCCGGGCACAGAACAAAGGAAAAGCCTCGTGGGGCATCCTGAAAGGAAGATGGAAGCATCCAAATCCCCAGCGTTCGTGCCGCCAACACCCTTCAACCCGGAGAAGGAGTCCTGGTCATCCTACATGGCAAGCTTGATTGTTTTTTAGAAACTAATGACCTCCACAATTTGGCTGATAATCAGAAAAGATTATCAGAAAAGATTAAGTCACTGTGGCCACGAGGTTTTTGATATGGCTGAGTCTCTGGCTGAGCCTAACCCAGTTAAGATTCTGTCGTGGCAAATGCTTCAGGATAACCTGAAAGCTCATTATGGCCCGGCTCCATCTAAGGTTGTTCGACGGTATGAGTTTCGTCACCACGTTCAACAGGAGGACGAGCCTATCAGCCAATATGTGGCCGCGCTTAGAAAAGCTACAGCGCATTGTGATTTTAAGGACTTGGACAATATTTTATTAGATCAATTGATCTGTGGGGTCAGAGACTGCTGGCTGCAGAGAAGACTTTTAGCAAAAGAGGGTCTAACTTTGAAAGTCGCTCTGAGCGAGGCCAGAACATCAGAATCCTCAAACAAAGCAGCTGAGTCACTTAGAAGATATTCAGTTAAAGCTGCAATTCCAAAGATTACCCCCAACGAGCTAAGAAGTCACCAAGTGGAGGATGGAGAGACAGGGAGCAGTGAAGAAGAAGTGTGTAAGACTGAACCGAGGGGCCAGACTCTGAAGTGTACACCGTGTGCAAGTTGCGGAGGCCAGCATCCCCAGGTGAGTTGCAGATACCAGGATGTCACGTGTCGATGCTGCAACAAAAAGGGCCATTTGGCATGAATTTGCAGGGCGCAGTTGCCCAGTAGAGATACTTAGGCAACTGAGCCTGCTCGAGTGGACAAACCCAGGGTGCCTATGCGGAGCTGGAGGCCTCGCAAACCCAGGTGGGAACCAGATATCCCTGATACACATCGAATAAGGGTTGCCAAGGCAAGTGTGGGCTGTAAAAAGAAGCTGAAAGTCACTCTAGCCATTGAGGGATCACTGTGTGAGTTAGAGGTGGACACGGGATCCTCAGTGACCATAATATCCTGGCATACCCTTCAGCTCACAAGGCCGAATATAAGGCGGGACCAATTTTCCCGCCAAGCCCTAAAACTATCTAACTACCAGGGTATTCGCATTCCTGTGTTGGGTTGTGCGACCCTTGCTGTTTCCTTTAAAGCTTTCCAAGGACACCTGACTGCGACCATCATAGACGGAGGCCTTCCGGACCTGTTCGGGTTAGATTGGTTTGACGCCTTGCGGTTTGGAGTCACCGGCATCAATGCAATTGCCAGCTCCTGTGCTGACGCGCTGATTGAGGAATTCCAGGATGTTTTTCATCCAGAACTCGGCAAGTATGTTGGTAACCCCATCTCGTTTAACCTCTACCCCAACATGGCCCCTATTCGGATGAAGCCAAGGCGTGTCCTGTTCGCGCTCAAACCAAAAATTGATGCGGAATTGGACAAGCTTATCCAGCAGGGTATACTTGTACCCATTGATCACACTAAATGAGAAACCCCTATTGTAACCCCCGTAAAGGGAGATGGGTCTGTGTGTATATGCGCCGATTATAAGTGTACATTGAACAAACCACTTCATCAGAGCGCCTACCTGGTACTGGTAGGTCAACATCTACGTCATTCCTTGGGGGAGGGAAGGCTTTTTGCCAAACTCGACCTAGCCCAAGCGTACCAGCAATTGCCGGTAGATTGCCGCTACTGCTGAAGCACAGACTATTGTTACCCATCGAGGTGCATTTAAGTGCACATGGCTGCAATTCGGGGTTAGTATTGCTCCAGGGGTTTTTCAGAGTTTCATGGAGTGGCTTCTTTGTAACATTCCGGGTGTTTTACTGTATTTTGACGATGTTATGGTCTCTGAAAAATCGGAGGAGGAACTGTGCTCCCGTTTAAGGGAGGTTTTGTTAAGATTCCGGAATGCTGGGTTACGGGTATGGCCAGATAAATGTTTTATTGGGGTTAGGGAGGTTGAATTTTTGGGGTACCGGATCGATAGTCAGGGAATACACCCAATGAAACAAAAGGTTAAGGCTATTCAGGAGGCCCCAACCCCCCAGAATAAGACAGACCTTCAGGCTTTTTTGGGCCTTCTTAATTTTTATAGTGTTTTTTTTAAGACAAGGCTACTGTGGCTGAACCCCTGCACAGGTTATTGGCAAAGGATTGTGATGGGGTGTGGGGAAAGAAAGAGGCCACTGCTTTTGCGGCAGTTAAACGCCTTTTATCAGAAGATAGCTTCTTAGTACAGTATAATACAACATTGCCACTAGTTCTTGTTTGTGACACATCCCCATTTGGGATGGGGACAGTCTTAAGCCATTATTTACCCAATGGGAGAGAAGCTCCAACTGCTTTTTATTCACGAACATTATCCCCAGCTGAATGGAACTACAGCCAATTGGATTGTGAAGCATTGACTGCAGTAGCTGGGGTTAAGAAATTTTCATGAGTATTTGTTTGGACGCTCATTTGAACTTATTATGGATCATAAACCATTGTTAGGAATCCTGGCTGGGGACCGCCCCACTCCTACCGCGCTCTCCCCGCGGTTAACCCACTGGACAATCTTTTTAGCAGCTTACTCTTATAAATTACTTCATCAACAGGGCAAATTGTTGGGTCATGCACATGCCCTTAGCTGCTGCCCGTTGCCAAACTCTGCTTCGGATCTGGAAAGGGAGATCCCCATCCTTTTAATTGACTGCCTGGACTCTGGACTAGTCACTTCTGCTGAAGTTGCTCGACGCTCTGCATCAGATCATACCCTCAGGACTGTTTTGAATTGGGTATGGAGGGGATGGCCGAAAGGCCCCTTTAAGGATGAGTTTAAACAGTTTGCAACAAGAAAGGAGGAACTGTCGGAACAAGGGGGGTGTTTGTTGTGGGGTGATCGTGTAATTCTGCAAAATGTTTAAGGGGGCGAATACTCAAAGCTCTCCATGAGGGACACCCAGGAATTGTAAGGATGAAAGCGCTTGCTAAAAGCTATGTATGGTGGCCAAATATGGATCAGGAGATTCAGGAATGGGTTGCAATGTGCACCTCATGCCA
The DNA here is from genome assembly GCA_032468115.1 of Grayia smithii. Lineage (NCBI taxonomy): Eukaryota > Metazoa > Chordata > Lepidosauria > Squamata > Grayiidae > Grayia > Grayia smithii. The sequence continues at coordinate 175,419 of JANHFM010005248.1, read as the reverse complement.
GGAAACCCCAAGCACCAGACCATAAGTGGGAGAAACCCAGGGGACCGTGGTCCAGAATTCATGTTGATTTTGCTGGCCCTTTTCATGGTCAAACATTCTTCATCGTAACTGATGCGTTTTCAAAATGGGTGGAAATTGAATTAATGAGATCTACTACTGCAGAGGCTGTTATTAAGGTACTGAGGTGCCTATTTTCCACTCATGGGTTAGCCGATATGTTGGTCTCGGATAATGGGCCACAATTCACAGCCACTACATTTGAGGGATATCTTGCAGAACTGGGAATTCGCCATGCTTTAATAGTTCCATTTCATCCCTCTAGTAATGGCCTGGCTGAAAGAACTGTACGCTCAGTTAAGGAGGCCCTTAGCCACCTGGATCAGGGAGATTGGCAATTGCGAATTGATAAATTCTTGGCGTGGCAGCATATTACGCCAAGCGCAGTTACTGCAGTTACAGAGCCCTGCAGAGTTATTAATGGGGCAGAAATTACGATCGGTATTAGATCAGTTACACCCCCAAAATTCACCAACAGAGAATAACCCACACCCAGGGAAAACTAGGTTTTTCACAGTAGGGCAATTGGTTTTCACCAGAAACTATGCTGAAGGTCCTTCCTGGGTGATAGGGGAAATAGATCGAATCACGAGCCCTAGGTTATACATAGTTAGGTTAAGTGATGGGAGGTTGTGGCAACATCATGTAGATCAACTCAGGAGCCGGGCACGGGATGTTCTCCCATCAAAAGACTCGGAGCTTAATGGTTCATTATTTGATCCTCCCCTAGAAGACGAGCTGGACCATTCCACGATGGAAATGGCAAAAGTGGAGGAACCACAACCAAATTTTAGAGAACCCGAGTTGATGGGTCCACAAGACGTTTTAGCTGATGATTGCGGGGAAATCTTCCACTAGATAATATGGGCACTGCAGTACCTGCTCCCACTGGGTCACCAATGGAACTACGCTGGTCAACACGATCTAGCAGGCACCCTGAGTATTTAAAGGACTATATTTGTTTATAGAGTATTATGATATCTGGAGTGGAGGGGTGTTAGATATTGCGAGCAGCCAATCTGGGGAAAGCAGCAAACATTCAATCCGGAAATGGAGTGAGGTAGTTTTCACTCCAGTCCGATGTAAGTTGCGAAACTTGGCTGCCTGCCGATTGGTTGCAAACCCCTATTTAAGGAAGCCCTGGTCAACGGGGCAGTTGTTAGTTGCTGGAGTCTGAATAAAAAGCTGTTCTACAAGTCACTTCTTGCGTCTTCATTTCTTCTGACCCCCGGATCAAACAAAAACAATAATCAGGAAACAGGTTAAGTGAAGTACTCATTATATCTCCCTATTTCTACTTGCTGTCACAAAATCATCTTTTTCAAATGGTTTACTTCATCTGCAGAAAATGTGCAGCATTAGTATCTCACTATTGAAATAAAATAAAAGAAGCTTTACATCTAGTAAAATATGTCCATAATTATTTGGAAAGTATTTTGAAAAACTTTCATTTTTAGAGTTATAGAATATAAATGTTGGAAGCAACCTTAGATATTATCTAGTCCAACCTCCTCTCTATTCATTAATGCACTACTAGAGCATGCCTACATAAATATTACTATCACCTCCTATCCATTCCATTACACTCAGAAAATTCTTCCCAATGTCAAGCTAAATGTGCCTGCTTGCAATTTAAATCCACTATTTCTTATTTTACCTTCTGGAATAACAGTGAAAACATCTACTTCATGAAATATTCAATTGCAAGAAAACAGCTATCAAGTTTCCCTGCTCTCTTCTTTCCTCCCAGTGTCTTTAGCTAATAACTCTTTTTCTCAGCCCCATTATCATTTTGATTGCTGTCTTCTGTTCCCACTCAATTTGTCAGTATCTTTCTTAAAATGCATTGCTTTCTTAAAATTCATTACAGAATGAAAATGAACAATGCCTCAGTGTCAAGATGCAATGTTTGATTCCATTAGCTTATTTTGCAGCTACATCATACTAATTGACACATAGTTGTGATCCTGTAAGATAACTCAGAACTTTCTGAATGCACTACCACTTGGTCTTTCCTATCCAATATTCTTGCCTTTGATTTTTGTAACCTCATATATAAATTTGAGGTTATATTTTCCATTCCCTCATTTAAGTAATTTATTAACACATGAACAACACAATTGGTTTTAATCCTCTGTTATCCAACCACAATCAAAATAAGGGTGGCTATATAAATTTATTTAATTTTTTTTATATTACAGTTTCCTATTGCCTAATGTCTAATCTAGGAGCATATTTTTATGGACTTCATAAAAATAGACATTCAATAATAAGCAAGATGGGAGAAACCAGGTTTTATTCTTTATCTATAAAATAATTTTATAATTTTATATATTTATCCCAAACATTCAGTACTTACTTAATATTGCATATTCTCTTAATAGTTTACTTTATTTACATAAAATAATAAATCTGTGCAGTGTCTACAGAATACCTGTCCCTTCCATGGAAATGATGGAACCATAAGAAGAACATAAAATAACAAGATTGGAAGGGACCTTGGAGGTCTTCTAGTCTAACACCCTGCTTGAGTAGGAGACTAAGGAGTTGCCTTTCCTATCCCTTCAAGAAAGCAGAACTCTTGAAACAGGCAGCATTTCAAAAGGAACTTTTATTGGGAGATAATGATAGCAAGAAGAGTAGGCAGGATCTGAAGTTTTCCACTCAAAACTGTTAGGTTAAAAGTTGTAGAAACCTCTCCCCTCTGTCCAGTCTGAGGCAAGCCAATCCACAGGTGTGAAGTTGTGAGAACTGAGAAGGTGATAAGCAGTTGTTCTCAGGCGCTTCTTGCTCATTCCTTCGGAGTTGAGACAAAACAGATGGCTCCAGGCTCGTGGGGG
>JANHFM010005248.1:156200-172422 GCA_032468115.1 Grayia smithii | reverse complement strand
TGTTTTCTTCTGAAACTTTTATTTTCTTGGATTTATCCATGGTTGGCCTACCGGGGGTTGAAAAGCTCAATAAATTGTGTGCTGACGGGTGTCGGACATTGGCGGTTGTGACACTTATTTTGAGTGATGGAGCTGCAGCAGAGGGGTAAAAGAGCCACATGCGGCTCCAGAGCCACAGTTTGCTGACCCCAGGGCTAGATCATATTTCAGTTGCAGCCCCTGTTCTACATACTTTATCAGGCTGCAAAATCTGGACTTAGAATTCTCCCAGACACTCAGCACAACCTAGTTAAGATCAGAATGTGTATCACAGCCAAACAGCAGCCTATTAAAATAGTCAACAGCTCTTTGTCAGAATGGAGGTGCATTTCCTGCTTGTATCTCCAGCAGTTGAAATGTGTGACATCTTATTTCCACCTTTGCTCCATTTCAAAGATTAGTCCACTCTATGCTTTGTGGCCTTGAAGCTGGATTGCTGAATCTTATTCCTGTTGTTTTTTTTTACAGGGAAACTTTGGAGGACTATTGACATGTAAGACATCACCCAAGTCACCGTACTATGTAGTTGGAATCTCCAACTTTGAGACGGACTGTGCCAAGACCAAGCATCCAATCATTTATACCTCCGTTCAGCAGTTTGTGGAATGGATCTCCACAAAGTTGGTGATAGAAACAGAAAGTACACTAAAAGAGAAACATCTACAAAACCGTAACAATGAAGACATCAATTCACCATCAGTCACCGATCCCACTGAGGAAACAATTGTCATGGAACCACCACCATACATCCCTCAGGAAACAGTTCCCATAATTCTAGAAGCTCCATATGTCTTGGATGAAACAACTCCGTTGCCTCCAGTGTCCCCCTTCATTCCTAGTGAGCCTCCATTGGTTGCAGTTGGCAAGTCATTTCCCTTGAGACCGGAATATCGTTTTCCCAAGACAATTGTTTTACCTCCCCAGTATGTTCCTCCACAAACAAAAGTCACCCTGGAGCCTGAATACATCCCCCTAGAAACCGGTACTCCTCTACAGCCGCCATACTTACTCCCCGAGCCATCTGTCCACATAGAACCTCCATATATTCTTCCTGAAACCACTCCCTCTCTAGAGCCACCATATACTCTACAAGAGATTACAAAATCTCTAGAATCTCCATACATCCCTCTGGAAACTACTACCTCTCTAGAACCACCATATACACTGCACGAGACCACCAGATCTCTAGAGCCTCCATACATCCCTCTGGAAACAACTGCCTCTCTGGAGCCACCATATACTCTCCGGGAGAGCACCAGTTCTCTAGAGCCTCCATACACCCCCACGGAGACTTCTGTTCTTCTAGAAAGTCCATACATACCTACAGAGGCTTCTGTCACTCTAGAACCATCATACGCGCAGTTGGAGATCACTCCATCTCTTGAGACATCATATACTTCTTCAGGGATCTCCGCTACTCCAGAACCTCCATACAAATCTCCCCAAACCCCTCTGCCTCTAGAACCTTCATAGTCATCTCCAGAAACTCTTGCTCCTCTAAAAACTTTGCACATATCTACAGAAACTCCTGTACCTTTAGAACCTCTGTATATACCCTGCTCCCCTAGACCTTCCAAATACACTTCCAGGAAATAACCCCATGTTATAGATATTATAAGAATTAGTTATATGTTGGGATACATAGCTTATTGTCATTTATTTTTTATTTATTTACTAAAGTGTTCTATACTCATCCAAAGTGTACGGGCATCCTTCCTGAGGTAGCTTCTTTACTGCTACATCTTTCTTCCTGCAGGTAACCAGTCATCTACTGTGGAGGTTCCACTTGAATGGCCTGGAATTGCTAAATCCCCATGTTGGGGAACCTATGGCACGCGTGCCAGAAGTGGCACACGGAGCCATTTCCCCCGGCATGTGAGCCATCGCCACACTTACCTGCGCATGCGCAAAGTTCCAGGGATCCAGCTGGTCTTTGGCGCTCTCGTGTGCGTGCGCCCGTGGTGGCGCATGTGTGTGAGACAACCAGTATGCACCGTCTGCATGTACAGATGTGCGTGTGCTGCAGGGGGCATGTGTGCGACAGCTTTGCACATGGGTGGATGGCGCAGTTGCACGCGTGCCGCAGGTAACAGCTCTGCGCATGCGCAGATACGGTGTGCAATTCGAGGGGGGGTGGCAGGCAAGCTGAAAAAGGTTCACCATCGCTGCTCTCTGCCTTTCCTCAGACTGATCTCCACCTCAATATTTTTCAGAACCATGTGCTTTCTGATCTTCCCCATAAACTCTTTAAAACAAGACAGTTGATGCAGGTGACATATCTCACCTCTGCTGATCCCAATGTTCAGTTGTTCTGCAGTGGCCAGTTCTCCCAAAAGTCACGAAGAAAGGTGTCATCTTCCTCCCCACCTTCTAACCTCAAGCTTTGCTTTATTAGCAAAATGACCCATCCCTTCAATTAAATCCCATCGCCCGGTGCGCTCACACAGGATCGCGCTCCTCAGGGTGCCATCAGCCAGACAATGTCGGCGGGTGGTGCCCAGAGCGAGAGCGTTCTCTGTGGGCGCACCGACCCTCTGGAACGAACTCCTCACCGACCTCCGGACCGCCCCTGACCTCCGCTCCTTCCGCTCCTTCCGCGATCTTAAGACATGGCTTTTCCAACAAATAGGCTGAGACATTGGGGTTATTTTTAGTTTTGTTTTAAATTTTTAATATTTCAAATATTATATTGATAATGTTAGGTATGCATTTATTTGATATTTTTTTAGTATACTTATTATTGTATATTTTAATTTGTGAGCCACCCCGAGTCCTTCGGGAGAAGGGCGGCATATAAGTGCAATAAACCTAAACCTAAACCTTTTGTACTTTTATCACAATACTTACATATCAGAATGTAAGCAGCAGAATTTGCATCGTGACACAGTCATAATTTATTTCTGTTCCACCTTTTCTGTGGATGTGCATAACGGTCGAGCAAAGAGTTTACATGCAAAAGGTTCCAAGTTCAGTTCTTGCTATCTAGAGGAAGGGCTGGAAAAATCTTTAGCTAAAAACTAGAGGACCCATGCTTGTAAGTATGCAAAATGCTAGATAAGATGGATTGAGACAGTTTTCTAAAGTTCTCCTAGGAGCTGCCATAGATTGTACTGTCAAGCAATGGATGACTATTGTCAAGCTTCACACCCAAGGCTTGACAGTAAATCATAATTCTTCAGATACTTAAACTTTTCATTGGCAAACGGCAGAAGACTTGGTTACATTTGAAGCTAACACAAGATCACTGTTGATTGCTTGTTGCCATATAAATAAATCAAAACCATTGTCCATGGGTATACACAAATATGCATGTGTATCCCTTTCTCTCCCCTTCTCTTATTATCTGCTTGAATCAGTTCACTGCAAGATGAAGGCCTCTTCATTGAATGGCATGGACTACAATCTACCATACTGGTTCGATGTTCATTAGTAGATCTAGAACTGAATCCAGAAGTCTAGAACTGAGAGAGAGTGAAGGGCTCAAAATCACCCAGATGGCTTTCATACCTAGGACAGGACTAGATCCTCCTTGCTCCTAAGCTAGCTTCTTAATGACTATACTACACTGGCATGCATGCATCTAAGTGTCTATGTAAGAAAATTTAGGGTTTAAACCTGTGACTTCTTCCTCTGGTTTTTGTGGGTATGCTTTTATTTCAAGCTGGTGGGTTCTTAGGAAAACATTTGACAATGCTGGGTAATAGCTGATACATACTTACATAATGACTCTATTTTTTTTTTTTGATGAATCTATATTAGTCCTATGAGGATTTATATATGATCTTTTGCCAAAAATGGTTGGCCTGAGAAAGTGTCATCATACCAGTTTGTTATTTTTCATATTAAATTTATGAAGGTTATATTTTAAGAATATGTCTAAATCTTTACATGCCAGGACCATATGCTAATAATTGCTGATCCAGAATGATAGATGTACAATTTTCAGAATATAATTCTAAGAACATGTATTGCGTATGCAAGCCTGTTATTAACTCCAGCTGGCTTAAATGTCCATGAAATGCACAAACACCTTTTGCATGATTTATCATTCCAATCTGAATCATAGTTGCAGATGGCAAGCACACTTGGTTCAACTGTGCAACAGATTTTGTCCCCAGTTGTCATTTTCCCTTCTGAAGCTTATTTCTCAAATCAATTTCTTATTCATGGCACTAATAAACAACTGTGATTATCAGTTTGCATAGTGAGATTTATTGTTATATCATTTCCAAACTCTTGAGGTTCAGAAAATATATATATTGTTATCAAGAAATGGTTGCTTTCCTTTGAGGAAAGTAAGAACAGAACATATTCAATGTGGAAGGCTGTAATACTGACTGTGAGGATAAGATGGTATTTTTATTGCAACAAAGAATCCTGGATGAACATAATTCTATTAACTTGGGTCATAGCTGGAAGACTTTCAATACCACATTTTGTTGTATGAAATTTCTTTGAAAAAAGCTGAGAAGTTTTATATACAATATAATCGAAAATGTAACACCCCATCATCCTTGGAATTTAAACTATATAGCAATTGCATTGATATGGCAGGTATGCTAAGATTTTCAAAGCTAGAGTTTGTATGGTTGTCACCTCTCTAACATTTATATGCATTTATTACCTGGAATAGAAATTGCATCATTTTGAAGATGATCTTCAAAGTGAGGCAAACACTTGAATTCATGAATTCAAAGACAGTTGCAATGTATCCCAAATGGAGAGGAAAGGATTTTCATTTAGTAAAGACACAATCAGCAGTTTCCACTACTAGCGGGATAAATCAATCTAAACTGATTGTCTATACCTATTACATCCAGGATCCAACTATTCTAATTAGTGAAAGGTGTTTGAGATAAAAGGGTTGAAATATCCTGTATGTTGTCAGGTACTCTTGACAGGAGGAAAATTATTTGAAGACACCATCTGTCTTCAAATACAAAACCAAATTTAATCTCAAAAATATACTGCGCTTTTTTTGTATCTCACAGCAATAAAACAGGGAGAAAACACTAACAAGCAGAGAAAGGCAAAAACATTCTTAAACAGGTTTACTCAGAAGTAAATCTCACTGACTTAAATGGGATTACTGCCTGATAAGTAAATATTTAACAATAGACAGAATGAGCTTTTGGGGTTTTTTATGAGGTGATTCTGTTTATGGATGATTCCCTGGTAATATTTCATTTATATAGACTCATGTCTATTGGTTTTTAAGGGTAGAAACGATGGTAACAAAAATGCCTATAAGTACATGAGAAACAGTGGCAGATTGTCCATCTCTGTAGATCTTCTATCTTGCTTTGACAAGGGCCTAAGCATTTGAGTCCTCACCTGTGTGGAATTTAATTGTGAGATAATCCAGATAATGAATGGAACAAAAGTTTGTCCTACTTGAGCCAAATTCTCATCGTGTTCAAAATTATTTTGATATGTTTTTAGTTCAATATTTAATAAAGTCTTCCTACAATGCTCAGGTCCTGCTGCACATTAAAATTAACCATGGTTGGGGGCGTTTCAACAGATGGAAAGCTGCAGAGCTGCTGCACTACTTGTTTAAAAGGATACATATTCCTTTTCATTTCTTAGCAAGTGTTTTGCTGAAAGAGGAGTACAGGTCTGATGATCCCAGGACTGAAGAGAGGTGAATACTACATCACACATGGGACTGCCTTGTTTACTGGTCACAGCCAAAGAAGAAGTCCTTTTGAAGATGTTAAAAAGCAGTCCCTCCATGGCCAAAAATTTGGGAAATGATGGCAGGAGGTCAGAAGGCCCATGGACAATTTTACAGCTGTTCCAGCTGGAATCCTGCTCTTTCAGAGACAAAATTGTCCGAGGCCTCTCAAAATGGCATAGCTGGCTGTGAAACTGTAATTACCCAAAGTTCTATCCAGCAGGTATGAATAATCAGGCAAAAATTTTAGTCCACAGGAAATCATACACGGAGTGGTTTCTAAAATTTTTGTTCTGTAACTTATGTTCTTATTTTGTGGCAGAATTTGAGCACATTTTGAAATAGAAAGATGGTGTGTTACTTTTAAACATACAAGAAGCGTATAAGTGCCTTCAGGTCATTTTTGACTCTTAGTGACCAGATAGATTGTTCTTCACAGTGATTTATTCCTACCCTGGTCTTTCAGCTCCTTATATCTTGTATCTGCTATAAATTAATGTAGCCTGTCCTGATAATAGCAAATGATTATCAAGCAATAGCAAATGATTATCAAGCATTAGACGATGCATTTTAATTCATTTTGAAGACCATTGCCTAGTTCTGTTCCTTTTTTGTATATTTAAACATATGTTAGTATATAACTACAAGTCAAATTTATATTTGCTTTGTATCAAGAACAAAAGAAGTGGCTACAGCTAATTAATGATCATTAATTAGATATATTGCATAGCATTGTGTCAAATGTACAAAAATCACCATTAACATTTGCTAGCTCCTTTTCCAGTCATGATTATTTTTGTTTTTGAGCTTAGGAACAGAAGTCGAAGACTTGTCCATTTAGTCTGTGTCTGAGCAGGAATGGAAAGTTTTGTAAGAGGCTCTTACAGTTTTGTAAGAGGCTATTCAGTGATTCTCAGTGGTAGGATTCCTTGGCTCTTGCCATGATCTGTATATTTCAATTCTTACATTGTTTTAAAGAAAAAAATTAATTAAATGGCTAACTGGTAGCTATAAAGCAAAGCATTAGCTACTTTGTGGATAAGCTCTTTGCTTTCATTCCTTGAATCTGTGGAAGTGATATAAAATCAAAATTCCAAGTCTCCCTACCTAAAATTCTCTAGTTTAAATACTGAATAGGATATCAAATGAATGTCCTTTTTCTAGCTTCTGTAGAAGTCCCAGGCTTTTGCTTACATATTTGTAAATCTTTTCAACTGATAATGCTGTTTTCACTGGTGAACTGACAGAATCATTCATAGAACCGAGGGAAGTAGCAGTAAGAAATCCTTCTATCTCTTTGATGGCAGACTAACCTTGATGTAAATAAAAATGCTTATTAAATGATGCTTATTAAAACTATAATTTAAACTACTCCCTTATTATAACTTGTTTTGTTTTCAGCATACTTTTTTTGAATAGGGCTGACTAAGAACACTTTTGTACTTTTCAGCCCAAACTTTAATCTGTGTGGGAAGAAGAAAAAAAAATCAGCATCCAACTCTCACAAATAATGATGACAACTAGCAGGGAAAGCTAATTTCTATCTATAGGATGCCAGAATAATTAGTTCTTTTTTAAAAAAACCAACAGTAGGCCTTTTATACAAGTCAGGTACATGAGTTAGAAATGATCAGCTGTGTTTCAAACCACTTGAAAAAAATCAGCTCAACATCATCATTTATTTCATTGCAATGTCACTAGAAATGAGAGGGTTTATAACCTGTAAAATCCACTGTCAATGCAGATCCAAAAATTCAGCGTTTCTAAGGCAAGTTCAGGGCTTGTGCAATGGAACATTTTTTGTATTCAGGAACAATAAATCTCAGCATGTATGCCAGAGCTCCTTTTAAAACACATGTGCCTTCACATTACTTTTATTTAATTCAGGTTATTTTTTTAAAAAATCATTTTTCTTTTAATTATAACAAGAGATCTATCAGTTTGAATGAAGCAAAGAATGAAGATACTTCTTTTTCCCATTTTGGAATTGTTACTAGGCTAGGGTTATTTAAGTTTTTTGGACATGAAAAAACTGCTGCTATACCTCTGAATATCTCACAGCAGGGAAGAAGAATCTAGTTCAGAAATGTATTTCTGATTTTTTGTTGGGGACACCATAGTGAAAGTCAGTTTTTTTCTGAAATTAGATCTAAACTAATGTATCAAAGTATAATTCAGGGGTATTGGGGGGGGGGAGTTTAAAAAAGTGAAATTGGCAAACATTACAAGTAATCCTTGACCAAAATTTCCATTGCTAAGCAAGATAGCTGTTACATGAGTTTTTCCCCATTGTGTGACCTTTCTTGTCACAGTTGTTAAGTGAATCCCTGCATTTGTTAAGTGGCTGTTAAGTGAATCTGGTTTCCCCATTGACTTTGCTTCTCAGACAATTGCAAAAGGTGATCATGTGACCTCAGGACACTGCAATTGTTATAAATATATGCTAGTTACCAAGTGTCCAAATTTGTGATCACAGGGATGCTGCAACTGTTGTAAGTATGAAAAATAGTAATAAGTTACCTTTTTGGTACTTTGAATGGCCACTAAATGAATGGTTGTAAGTCGAGGACTACATTTACTGTGTGATTAAAAAAATGCCTCCTTTTAATATGAACATGAAACTCATATTAAAGGGGATGGGACTTTGATCACACAATTGTGACTGCCATCTTCACTTTTTTGAGCCCCTGTGGAGTTCCCAGTGTGATATATGGAACTTATGAAATTGGTCTGTGTTGAGAACAAGTACTCCTCAACTTACAACCATTTGTTTAGCGACCGTTTAAAGTTACAACAGCACTGGAAAACATGACTTATGCCTGTTGCAGCATCCCCAACAATCACATGATCAAAATTAAGGTGCTTGGCAACTGGCATGTGTTTACAATGGTTGCAACATCCAGGGTCATGTGATCACCATTTGTGACCTTCCCAGCTGGCTTCCATCAAGCAAGTCAATGGGGAAAGCTGGATTTGCTTAACATCTGGGTGATTCACTTAACAACCATGCTAAAAAGTCATAACATTGGGTGCAACTCACTAAACAAACACCTTGCTTAACAGTGGAAAATCTTGTCCCAATTGTTATAAGTCAAGGACTAACTATATTTCTACTTGTAGGAGAAGGAGTGGTAGAACCTTGGGGCAGAGTTAAAAGGGGGATCAGCTTAGAATCCTTATGTAGACACAAGCGAACTAAGTTCTAACCCTCTTGAATTCAATTGACTCTTATTTAACTCCTAGTAGGTCCTAACCATTAATTGAGAAAATTCCTATACCTAGATTGTTTAACAATAAATCAGTTTAATTGGACCTTTATGTTGGTACCTGATCTTTTGTGCTTGACATTATGTTGCTCACCATAGCTCAATCTTATTTTGCCTAACATCTGAGATCATAATTCCGATGTCAAAATGGTTTACTTTTTCTATTAAACCCAAGCATCTAATATAATAATCTGGCATGTTTGCTGATCTTAATTAGAATATTGGAATTCATTTGTTCTTGTTACATGCTGATTCTTTATGCATTTTGCACATTTTATGCTTCTGTGGCTTCTTTGTTGAAGTTGTGTATTAAAATAGTAAAGAGACTAACAGTTCGTCAACTTCACAGAAAATAGGTCTCTGTTTATTTGGAATATCTTGCAGTTGTGTTTAAGATAAACTATTTGTTTATTTTCTGATGCCCATGTGTTTAACTTAAAATTACTTAAGTATGAATTGCAGCACAGACTGTTTGAGATCAACAAACACAAATGTTCAGGATATTCAAATTGAGAGAATTAGGCAGTTATCAGCTGTTAAAATATAAGCTTAGTGCCATATTTAAATGTACAGGTTAAATATAGACAATTGTCTGAAAGAAATTACCACTATGATTTTCATATCTGATAACTGCATAGTGTAATTACAATGTGGTGGCTTTAATTATGTATGAAATAAATTTTGCATGTTTAATACCATATGCTTGTAAGAGTACATTCACTGTGTGAGTTTCTCTGGATATGTAAAGGTTTACGAGAGGCTGCTGTAAGGTATAAACCTAGTTCTCAGACTGATAAAGCTTCTGGAGGTAGTTACATAAATAACCAGCTGCAAGCTTCTCTCTTATACATGAAGTTACCCATCTCTTCAGAAGTTAGAAAATGTGTACAGCAATTAAGAGGCATAAACTGAGAATAGTTCAGTTGCTAGTCAGAACTCAGTAAGGATCTTTCCTGGAAAAGAATCATTTGGCTTTTAGATAGCTGCCCAGAAGCCTTACTTATTTTTTTTCTGTTGTTGGGTATTGCTAGACAACCTCAATCAGAACTTAACCAGTAATATATGTATGGTATGAAGGCAACCGATGCTATATCCTGTCCAGTGTATGAAAAACATACAGGATGTGCTCCTCAAATAGTCCAGAAAAACTCCAGTGCATGTCCATTTGATAAATAATCATACATCCTTTTCATCCATCCAAACTCCATCCAGCCTTTTTCATTTATTTATTTACTGTATTTTAGAAATGTATAAGGCCAGCCAATTCTACAATGACTCTGGAGAGTATACAGATAATCCTTGACTTGCGAGCACAATTGAACTCAAAATTTATGTTGCTAAGCAAAACATTCGTGAAGTGAGTTTTGCTCCAAGTTAGTATGGTTGTTAAGTGATTCTGGCTTCTCCATTGACTTTGCTTGTCAGAAGGTCGCAAAAGGTGATCACATAATCCTGGGGCACTGCAACTGTCATAAATATGAGTCAATTTCCAAGTGTCTGAATTTTGATCATGTGACAGTAAGGATGCTGCAATGGTAAGTGTGAAAAATTGTCATCAGTCCCTTTTTTTTTTCAGTGCCATTGTAACTTTGAACAGTCACTAAATGAACTGTTGTAAGTCAAGGACTACCTGTACAGTAAAAACAATCATACAACACAATTTAAACAAAACAATAGCAAAATAAAACAACGAAACCCTTCCCTCAACAAGAAAAGCCTCTATTAAAGACACTCAGACATGCAGGATTTGCCACTCATTCTAACCCCAAGGCCAGGGAGCAAACCAGTTTTTCAGTTTTTGAATATAGCCAGGATGGGAGACAGATGCATCTTGAAAGAAGTAATTCAGTGATAAAGAAGGCATGCTTCTTAGATCCCGTCAGTTGACACTGCTTAAAGAGTGGGATCTATTAAAGTAGAATAAAACAACTTTATTGTCACTTTGAATGTACACTAATCGACATACATTAAAATGAAATTTCATTGCATACAGCTCTCAAAGGATTACCACCTCCAATATACACTACATAACCATGACAAACAAACACAAACAAACCAATAAATACAAAATTATGCATATTCCCACATATATTATATGACACAGAGAAACAACAAAGCCTAGTTCAGATGTATACAAGTACATGGCGAGAAAAATGAATCTTGCGAGTTGCATGCCAATTCTGTCTGATCATACAAACTGGACAGTTGCCATGGAGGGCTACATAGATAATTTTTAGTAAGGAACTTCAGATAACTTCATGACTATTTGCACTTAACCTTTCACTGCAATTTGCTCTAATCAACACATGCCTTAATAATTGCATTTTGACACATGTAGAATTATAAATGTTGAAGAGGCCATCAAGTTCGCTCCCTAAAATGTAGTCAGCCAATCCTGATCAACAAGTCCTAATCTTCTGTGTGCAGAAGGGCTGATCAACTTTGGAATTAGCATCATAGAAAGAGTTGAAGCAGTACAGTAAATTGGCCAAGATTTCTTGATGTAACAGTCTATTCTTTCAATCTGTGATGCTAAATGAATGTAAAAAGGACCTATATGTCAGTCACCAGGATGGACTAATGAGACATCACTAACAAAAGAGCCAGATGCATGATTAAGTATCATGGAGTCATAACTTAATATGCAAGTTAGTAAATACTTTAACTACAGGTCTTTGTAGTAATTCACAGCCTTAATAATAGAAGAATTGCTATCTGAATGGAACTCTTTAGTACACTCACGACTTACTTCTGAAATGCAGCAGGGTTTTAAAAGAACCAGATGTTCCCCCACTATTGTGATCTGAAGTGTTTTCCCCCCACTTACCAGTTTCTATTTGCTATCATTAACATTTCATCTGCAAGAATTGCATTTCTCTGCCTGAAATTATTCAAATCATTATCTTCTCGAAATCCCTGATTGACAGCACTTGTAGATAGCTTAACAGATCTAAAACAATCTCTCAATGGTTGAGCTGCTTTTTTGCTTTTTTGCTGTTTTTACTTCAGCGGTTTATGTTCTTGTGGGATAATGATCACTTGAAGTAAATGGTGAATGTAAACATATATATACAGTGTTCTAAGCCATATTGTCTAAAACATCTAACTGGAGAAACTTAAAAGCAGCTAGTTTTTGTATGCAGTTGAGAGAAGGTTGGAAAGAATATTCAACTTCAGGATAGTCTCCTGTGCCTCAATTTTTACAGGTTGTATCTGTCCATAGCCAGTTGTAGATTTTTTTTTATTACCCAGATAATTAGATGAAAATATTAAATTTTAAAGGTCCAGTGTACTGTAGTATAATGGTTAGGATTTTGAATTAAGATTAGGCAGGTTTTTGATGACTGCCTGGACAACTCCCTGAAGTTTTTTTGGCATATCTTTTAGAAATAGTTTGCCATTACCTTTTTCCTAGGACTGAAAGAAAGTGACTGGCCCAAGGTCATTCAGCTGGCTTTGGCCTAAGTTGGGACTAAAACTCACAGTTTCTCAGTTTTTAGCCTGATGCGTTAACTCAGTGGTTCTCAACCTTCCTAATGCCACGACCCTTTAATACAGTTCCTCATGTTGTGGTGACCCCCACTGGATGCCTTTCTCCAAAGCGGCACAGTCTTTGGTAGTTCCCCCTCCTCTCCCTCGCAGCACATGCAGACATTGGTCGCGGCTCCCTTTTCTCAGTGCTGCTGCCCCCTGGTCTGTCTCCACAGCGGGGAGGGAGGCGAGGAGGCAGGCAAAGGGGAAGTGAACTTGGGTGTTTCCCAAGGAGTCCCTGCTGCTGCTTCTGCTGCCGCTGCTGTGATGCCTTCACCTCCTCCTCCTGCCACCTCCTCCTCTTCACTTTCAATTGTGTCACGCCAGCCCATGGCTTCTTATATTGAGCCTATATTGATAGAAGAGCGGTGTCTCGGTTCCTAAGACCATCAGAAATAATGTGTTTTCCGATGGTCTTAGGCGACCCCTGTGAAAGGGTGATTCGACCCCCAAAGGGGTCCCAACCCACAGGTTGAGAACCACTGAGCTATACGGTTCTGCCAAAGGTTTTGTCCTCTGTGCTAAAATATGGAAGAAGCAGCAGTCCCCAAATCCTTTGGTTCCACTCGACCATTGCATGATGAGTGAAGAGGTTTCCTCTAGACCAGGGGTGTCAAACTCAATTTCATTGAGGGGTGCATCAGGATTATATTTGACCTTGGGGGCCCAGGATGGGCATGGCCAGGGTGGGCGTGGCCAGGGTGGGTGTGGCCAGCTCAACATCACTTGTATCAGGGTGGCTGTGGTGGCCTAAGCACTCTGCCAGTGAAAACGGGCTCCCGAGCTCTGTTTTTGGCTGCAGCAACTTCCTGCAACTCTCTGCCAGTGAAAATGGAGCTCAGGAGGGCCTCCTGCAGCCATCACGGCTCTGTTTTTGGCTGCAACAGCCTCCTGCAACCTTCTACCAGTGAAAACAAAGTTCAGGAAGGCCACATGCAGTTTTCTCGAGCTCTGTTTTCATTGGCAGAGGCACTGTGGGCTGGTCATTCACTGTTTCCAGGGTGGCCCCAGGCCTTGAGTTCAACACCCCTGCTCTAGATCTTCTGCCTCTTTGGATAAAGGTTGGGGAATAAAACTGAGAGTAGACATAGTAGCAAGGTTAAATACGTGTGTCTTTTTCCTCTCCTGTATGAAAATGTAAATATTCCTTGTCTCAAATGCAGTCAATTGAACTTTCGAGAGCACTGCACATGAAATACACAAATATTACCGAAATAAATTCTACCCAAGAGCCTAGCTGACCAGTTTGACAATACTGTAATTATTATCTTCTGTGTACTATTAGAGACTCCTTTTATATAAAAAATATTTTATTTTTTAGTTTTAATCAAATTTCCTGTTGTTTCCAGAATATATGGAATGTCCAGTGTGAAAAGGAAATTGTCTTAAAAGTAAGGTAGGAAGGATAAACTCAGTGTCTTATGGGTTATAACAGATTTGCAGTTTGAGACCACAGAACTGCTTCCTTAACTATTTGCTGTGCCTACAAACCAGTGGTGGGCTGCAACCAGTTTAACAACTGGTTCGGTGAGCACGCACTTTGTGCATGCACACACCTTTGGCACTTCTGCACAGCACTGAAACTGGAGAATTTAGAAGCTCAGCTGCTTGCCTTCCAAGTCATCAATGGTAAGCAGAACAGCAAGGGGGAGGGGGGAGGAAACCAGCTGTGCCATGCGACTGAGATGAGCTAGAAAGCAGGAAATAAAGGACAGGATAGTGCAGGGGCAGGTGGGTGGGGCCAGCTGATCGTCAGAACTACGGATTCAACCGAACCAGTCCGAACCAACAGCAGCCCACCACTAAGCTAACCCTTCAAAGCTAACCCTTTGAAAAATTGTTACCCAGTTGTCATTTTTAAAGTGATAAAAGAGAAGAATTATTAAATAGAAGGCTAAAGGGTAATCATATTAACAGTATTCAGGTTTAATTAAATTGTAATATGGGTTAAAATTAAGCAACCATTTCAGACTATGCCTTTGTCTGTTCATAGAACAGATCCTGGCATGCCATTTAAAAACTCCAAATGTGGCCATCAGTCAAAATAAGTTGAACATCCATGCCTTAAAATTAAGCAATTTGTAAGCAAATGCAATCAGACTAGCAGAATGTGTGCAGACACATCCCTATGCTGTATAGGGATAGTGAAGAAAAATGAAAAAGAAAGAAAGAAAAGAAATAGGGAAATGTAGACTTAACAATAAAGTAGATTTATTTCATCTAGTGTTTACTCTGGTTTATTTGAAAAGTCCAACAATTCTGAGACAAACATTAACAGATCTTTTATTATTCTGTGAGGAGGAACATCTTGATTCAGGAGTCAGATCCAGGATGTCCATCCTTGGCAATTTTAAGACTCGTGGACTTAAATTGGCTGGCAAATTCTGGGAGTTGAATTCCAGAAGTCTTCAAGTTGCCAAGGTTGGACACACCTGAATCAGATTGCTCAGATAAGAGCTGTTATACACTAACCACTATAATAATAAAATGATGAAACATCATCATTAAAGTGATGGTATATCAAATTGTGATGTACCATGCAAGCCCAGCTTGTTCTTATTTGTGTCCCATATCACACATTTCTTCTCTTAAACTTCACCACTGTACAGATGCCTCTGCATAAGGATAAATACAAGAAAACCTGATGCAAATTTCCACTGGTGTGATGATACTCATCAAGTACTCATAACCACATTTATTGAGAGCTTAATAAATCTTTGTGAATGTTATGATACAGGACCTTCAGAATTTTACATCTCCAACCTTAGATCTCCAAATTAAATTGATATTTGGTTTTAGGTCTGGGGCCAATATTTATGCTGTTTTTCATTCACTGCAAGAATTTTTGTTGTTTTAACAATTTAGTTAAGTCTGACTTCTTGGTAACTTTATAGACAAGTACCCTCCATGCTATTCTTCAAATACAGTTTCTTTCAATTATTTTGAGATATGCAGATGATGCATACTATTGGCACAAAATATGGAAGATCTGGAATGAATATCCTGGAAAATCAAGGTTGAAAGTGAAAAAAAAATTAGGAATCTTAATATCAGGAAAGCAAAGATAACAACAACAGCTGCAGATGGACATGAGATATTTAAAATCACAAGGAATAAATTGAATTAGTTCGAGAATTTATCTTCCTTGAATTCAAAATAGTTCACAATAGTTCTACTCCTGAAATCAAACACAGGATAACCTTAGACTGCACTGCAATGTTTAATATGAATAAAATCTGGAACATTTTATCACATGTGGTGTCAAATCCAAGGCAAATCATTCAATATCACAGTAGTCCACCAGCCCAACCACTGGTTCTGAAGAGGATGAAATTGACTGGTTCTATGAAGCCCTACAGCACCTCATAGAATTAACACCAAAAAATGATGTTTTTATCATCTTGGGGGATTGGAATGCTAAAGTAGGAAGCCAAAAGATAACTGGAATAACAGGCAAGTTTGGCCTGGAAGTACAAAATGAAGCAGGGCATAGGCTGATAGAATTCTGTCAAGAGAATACGATGGTCATAGCAAACACTCTTTTCCAACAACCCAAGAGACGACTCTACACATGGACATCCCCAGATGGTCAACACAGAAATCAGATTGACTATGTGCTCTGTAGCCAAAGCTGGAGAAGCTCTATACAGTCAGTAAAAACAAGACCAGGAGCTGACTGTGGCTCAGATCATGAGCTTCTCGTTGCAAA
>JANHFM010005248.1:114718-127690 GCA_032468115.1 Grayia smithii | reverse complement strand
CTATTCTATTCTATTCTATTCTATTCTATTCTATTCTATTCTATTCTATTCTATTCTATTCTATTCTATTCTACTGTCATAACTTCAAAAAGTTGCTAAATGAATAGTCATAAGTCAAGGACTACTGTATAAATGTCCAAAGATAGCTTCCTCCATAAAGGGTTCACCACAAATTCATTTAAGAAGCTGGAAACTCCATCCACTGCAGAGGAAGTTAATAAACTCAGAAATCATTATAGGCCCTCAAAAAAGAAGGATCTAATAAGCAAGTCAAGGGTCGTGAAGCATTCCAGATTTTCTTTTCCTTGTGAGGCAAAAGAGTGAAACACACACACTGAAATGAAAAGCTCCATTAATCAGCACACAGCTTCAACTCACTTCTGCCCTGGTGGTGTGCAGCTTTTAAATGATATGATGACAACTACAAAAGTTGTGTTCAGGTGCACAGAGTGACGTGTACATTTTCAAGACAGTCAAAGACAATTCGAGGAAACTCAGAGAAGAAATTCATTGCAGTTGGTCTACAATGCACACACATATTGTGCAATGATTCAGAATTAGACCCCTTGACTCAGAAGCTCAAAACTGCTTATCTTTCTCTTACAACCCTGCAGAGTAGGGTGGGTGAGAGAGGCAGAGCGATCTGCCAAGAAGGTTCTATGGCTGAAGGGAAACTACAGTCGTGATTTCCCCCCTTCATGGGGCATCCTTTCTCCTGATTAAACCTTGACATTTATTTATTAATTTATATTCTGCTTTTGTTATTTTTATTAGGCAGCAAATACATGCAATACTCTTTCCTTCCTCCTATTTTTCCAACAACACTCCTTTGAGGTGGGCTGGGCTGAGAAAGAGTGGCCCAAGGTCACTGAGTTGCTTCAATAGCAATAGCATTTAATAGCACTTATATACCGCTTCATAGTGCTTTAGAGCCCTGTCTAAGTGGTTATAAAGTCAGCCTCTTGCCCCCAACAATCTGGGTCCTCATTTTACCCACCTTGGAAGGATGGAAGGCTTGACCCTGGTGGGATTTGGACTGCCAAACTGCAGTCAGCTGGCAGTCAGCAGAAGTAGCCTGCAGTACTGCACTCTAACCACTGCGCTACCAAGGCTCTTCCATGCCTAAAATAGGACTAGAACTCATTGTCTACTGGTGGTTAATCCAAAATTACACAGTTGGCTTTCGTATCTGAGGCAGGATTAGAACTCATTGTCTTCTGGTGTTTGAACCTGTTATATAATAACCCAGAGGGTAAGGATGAGGTAGAGGCAGGACAGATTAATATTTAACTTGTTTATTCGCTAACAACAACAACTTAACTGGGTCTCGCTCCTGGCTAACAGCTGAGGAGGCGAGCCCTCTATCGTTTGACAGCTCTTATATACTAGAGCTGTCAGCGCTCTAGCCAATCGGAGGCTTGGCTGTTTCCCGCCGGCTGGAACGCGCCGGTGGACAATCAGACGCGCTCCTAGCTTAGAATACAACAAACCCAAAGTCACCCAGCTAGCTTTCATGCTTGAGGTAGGACTAGAACTCACAGTCTCCTGGTGACTTGCTCAAAGTCACCAACCTGATTTCATGCCTAAAGTGGTACTAGATATCCTCATCATTATAAAATGACATTATATTCCCCTGAAAAAGGGAATATAATGAATGTTGATTCAGTCAACTCCAAAACTATTCTTTCTGCATTTTGGTCAAATTCTGCTACTTTTTGGATAGCTACAAAGCCTCTCGGGCTATCTATTTTTTATGTAATTGGAAAGATCTCCTCTGAGGATAAGAGAAGGCCATTTCTGGATGACACACAATTTATCAACGTAATACAATGCAGACTCTATCAGCTGCAGATGTCCAGAAGCATTCCTTGTCTCGTCCGATCCTAGCATAATAAATGTACACTCGGTTTTAGAGACGAGATATGACTGTAGATCAGGGGCAGGTAATACTGCACTACTAACTAGAGCATACAAAATATTTGCTAGACCAATTCTTGAATACAGCTCATCTGTCTGGAACTCAAACCACATGTCGGACATAAATACAACTGAATGTGTCCAGAAATATTTCACAAGAAGAGTCCTTCACTCCTCTACTCGCAACGAAATTCCTTATGCCACCAGACTTGACATTTTGGGCTTAGACAATTTAGAACTACGCCACCTTAGGCCGTCTGACCTAAGTGTAGTACATATAATTATCTGCTACAATGTCCTACCTGTCGATGACTACTTCAGCTTCAACTGCAACAACACAGGAGCACACAATAGATACAAACTTATAGTAAACCGCTCCAAACTCGATTGCAGAAAATATGACTCCAGTAACAGAGTTGTTAATACCTGGAATGCACTACCTGACTCCGTGGTTTCATCCCCAAACCCCCAAAACTTTAACCTTAGACTGTCTATTGTTGACCTCACCCCATTCCTAAGAGGTCTGTAAGGGGCGTGCATAAGAGCACCTGCGTGCCTACTGTCCCTGTCCTAATGTCCCCATTTATTCGTATCCATTTCATGTATCCATAATCATGTTTATACTTATATCTGTTATCTTATACATGCTTGACAAATTAATTAATTAATTAATTCAAAACAAGGTTAAAAACAAAATGACCCTTCTCCTCAGGTGCTAAGTGGCAGCTTGGAACCTAACTAATAATGCTTCTGACACTAAGAGAGTAATAAGTTCCCCTGCTGATGGATCAATGATCAGTCAGTGTCATGATGCAAAGACGTCTGACTACCTTTGCAGCATTATTGCATTTATCCAGTTTTTTACAAGCAGAAAGGAAGAGACAGGGAAACAGCATTTGCATTGGTGGATTCTCCTCCCCACTCCTAAGAACGTACCAGCCTGTGTTTCTCTCACATCTTGGTGAGAGCATGAGGTATGTTATCTCCTTTTAGGGAGGAAAGTTTCCAAGTGGTGAGATTCTTTTTAGGGAGGAAAGTTTCAGGACGGCTGAGAAAGGTGGTTTGCCACACATGACCCAGCCCCCCCATCCTTCAATCCCACACCCTTTCTCTAGAAACATATATGTAAGAAGCTGGGTAGGCATCTGTTGGAGATGCTTTAGTTTGGATTCCTGAGCTAAGTAGGGAGTTGGTTTTAGTGGCCTCAATATCCCTCCTACTCTACAATTCTGTAAAGCTGAAAAAAATTCTATTAGATTCTATATTCATATAACATGGAAGCTAGTATTGTTTTTTATTTCAAGGAGATAAGCTAATGCTCTTTCTCTTCCCTTTTTATTTACCAGTTGCAAGTTCTGTGAATGGAGGATTTAATACATCTTAGCTCAAACTCATAAAAGAAAAAAGATAAAGTGGTGTCATAGATTGATGAAAATATAGTTTATATCTGGTGGGGGATAATATACACCCCCAATAAATTGCATTTATTTTATATATTTATATTGTTTTTTTTTCAATTCTGTAAGCCGCCCTGATTCCTTCGGGAGAAGGGCGGCATATAAATGCAATAAACATACAAACATACGTACATACACAACCGTGAATTCAGCAGAATTATAGGTGCCTTTTCATATTATACTCTGTGGCTTTTACTATCCTAGCCATAGATGCCAGTTCCTACATCTCAAATAAGAACAATGATGAATACTGTATTATTTTCATCTTGTAATTACTAAAACAAATTTAACTTTTAATGGCACATTACAGATCAGATTTCTGCAAAGCTGCTTTTTTTCTTTAAAAAACAACAACTTTCTTTTGAGAGTTTTGTCTCCATTTCCCCTTTTCTTTATTGTGATTTCTTTTATTTCTCTCCTTAATTTCTTTCTGAAACATGTGAAAATATACATCAAGGTAGAAAATAAATACAATCCATTTCGTTATTTGTTTTTGAAAGAACCACAGCCTAAAACTAGACCCTACATAACAGCCTCAAGAGTAGGCTTTGCTTACATCAAAGTTACTTTCACACTGTCCAAAAACTCAAATATTCAATTCCTTGCAAGAGATCTTGATAGACCTTTGTCAGAGCTGATGAGCTCCACCATTAGCAGTTCAACCAAAGAAGCACATTACCTTAAGAAAAATTATCAGCTATTTGATAACATACCCAGCACTATATATATAGCGTAATGTTAAGGTCCTTTATTCACTTTCTGAATAGGTGGTTTTGATGTTTCTAATAAACTTTTGCTTCTTTGTGTGTAGATTATAGATGAAGAAGAAACACAGTTCATGAGTAATTGTCCTGTGGCTGTGACAGAGAGTACACCAAGGAGGAGGACTCGCATCCAGGTGTTTTGGACAGCTCCTTCTTTGGGCACAGGCTGTGTAATTTTGAAGTAAGTAAATTTATGGTCTAAATGCATGATTGAAAGCATCGTTTGCTGCATATACTGTACTTTATGACTTTACACTGATTTTAGCCTGACCTTAGCTGTACTATGAGATTCTCAGAAGCAATCATTCTCAAGGTTTAATGCTCTGAATGCTTGTAAACATTGGGAAAAAATTTATACAGGCAATTTGCTCTGCTTTGAAACCAGGTCAGAACCACACTTTTTTAAAAAAAAATCAAGAATGGAGTTGATTTTGATTTAGCTTTGACTCAACGGATGTGTATCTGAAATTAGTCTTTTATTTTAAATGCTGTATGCCCATGGAATATAGGGTGGTCCACTTCCCCAATTGCAGGTAGTTGACATTTGGGAAAATGCCTGGCTGCAGGGGCATTTATAAGGATGGTGAAAATCTGCATGATGGCAAATAGCACTTCTATTTGTATACCGCTTCACACAAATTCACAATTTGGGTCCTCATTCTATCGACCTTGGAAGGATGGAAGGATGAGTCAACCTTGAGCCAGTCAGGATTGAATTGCTGGCAGGATCCAACTGCTGGTAGTTGCAGAGTTAGCCTGCAATACCACATTCTAACCACTGCAACGCTATGGCTCAAATGCAGTGTTACAATCCAAATCCTGGTATATGATGTGAAGTGGTTCAAGGTTGACATTGGTCTTGAACTCACATAGAGACATACTACAAACACATACACATGTTATCTCCTGTGTAATATGATTTCTGCATGGTCCATATGATTCCACGCTAATAATGTATAATCTTATGATGGGGGCATGAACATTATGTATGGCTTTTTGCTACCTCTTACTGCACAAAAGATCCAGATAATTTGCAGTGAAGAAATTCTGCATAGTTTTTTTGGGGGGGATGTAGGTGTCTGCAGAAGTAGACACACATACAGAGAGAGAGAGAGAGAATGTTGTTTGCTATGATAACAATATAATATTTATTTATATATTCCCTTATCTGAAGTCTCTGGGCAGTTTTTAACAATAGCAATACAACAAAGAGAATTCAACATAAAAATCCATATTATTTGTGAAAAGCCGCAAAATAATATATATAATACAGTAAATAGGCAGCCAATAACTTTAATTCCCAGAGGCCCAGCAGAACTGAACATTTGACTGCCTTTCTGAAAGTTAGGAAAGAAGTGATTAATCTGAGATTAAGGAGCAAATTATTCAATAGCTTCAGGGTCACAACAAAGAAAGGTTGCCCCTGAGCTTCTTCCCCATAGCCTCATGTATACCTATAGTAGGGAGATTCTCAGTTATCCATTTCATGGTTGTCCCAAAGGTGCTTTTTCCAAAGACAACTGGACTTTGGTTGTTTTTTCTTTTCTTGAAAATCTAAGAAGCTTCTTGGCTAATAAAATCCTTGGTTGTATAAACAGAGGCATAGAATCAAAATCATGTGAACTAATAGTGCTGCTTTATAAATGTGTAAAGGTAAAAGGTAAAGGTTTCCCTCGCACATATGTGCTAGTTGTTCCTGACTCTAGGGGGTGGTGCTCATCTTCATTTCAAAGCCAAAGGGCCAGCGCTGTCCGAAGATGTCTCCGTGATCATGTGGCTGGCATGACTAAATGCCAAAGGTGCATGAAACACTGTTACCTTCCCACCAAAAGTGGTCCCTATTTTTGCACTTGCATTTTTTATGTGCTTTCAAACTGCTAGGTTCACAGAAGCTGGGACAAGTAACGGGAGCTCACCCCATTACACGGCACTAGGGATTCGAACCGCTGAAATGCCGACCTTTCAATTGACAAGCTCAGCATCTTAGCCACTGAGCCACCTTATAAATGTTTAGTAAGACCACAAATGGAATACTGCATCTAGTTTTAGTCACCTCATTACAAGAAAGATGTTAAGACTTTGGAAAAAGTGCAAATAAGAGCAACTAAGATGATTAAGGGCCTGGAGATAAAAACATTGAAGAATGGCTGCAAGAATTGGGTATGGCCAGTCTAGAGAAAAGAAAGAATAGAGTTAACATGATAGTAATATTACAGTATTTGAGGAGTTGCCACAAAGAGGAGGGGGTCAACTTATTTTTGAAAGCACCAGAACGCAGAGAAGAAACAATGGATGGAAACTAATCAAAGACAGAAGCAACCTGGAATTAAGGAGAAACTTCCTAACAATGAGGACAATTAACCAGTGGAACAGCTTACCTTCAAAAGTTGTGGGTGCTTCATTACTGAGGTTTTTAAGAAAAGACTGCACAGGGTTGAGCAGAGGGTTGAACTAGAAGACCTCCAAGGTCCCTTCCAGCTCTATTCTGATTGAGGTCCAGTTGCATTTTGAAAAAACACCTTTGGGATAACCTCTTTGGAAAAATGAAGTACATCCCTCTAAACGATACAGCAGTCTGGGTAGATTTTATTTGATGCAGATTTTCTCAATAATGGTTTTCGGGGTTGTATTAAACAAGTAAAAGTAATATAAAACCTTATGCAGAAACACAGCATATACTTCATTCCATGCCTCACCCCACTTTTTTTATAAACCCATTTCTAAATCTTGAATTTTTCTTATTAATCAGAAAAGGTCCAGTAAGACTTAAAAGAGATAACAAATTAAATATTTACATCTCCATTTCCATTTAAGCAAATTCCTCATAATCCTTCTCTTCAAATAATCAAAATCGAATCCCAATTAACAATTAAAAAATGATCTTCCAAATTAATCCATTATACTCATTTAAACATTACCAAACATAAGTATCATAAACAAATTCTAATTAAAAATGATAAAAAGAGAGAACCAATCATTGTTTTAACTGTAATCAAACAAATCAATTCGGATTTGTTTGACTACCAGTGATCCTTAAGTCCCACAAATAAAGTTCTAATATTTGGTTTCTCATAGTCTTTTTGTCTCTTGTCTCAAAATTCTTGTCATCTTTATCAAAGGTCCTTTAGTAGTTCCGAGAAAGTAGCTGTAGGAAATCCCTTATAGTCCAATGTGTGCGTGTGTATCATCCACCATCCTTTTGATTTATTATTTATACATCTTTTTTAAAAAAAATTAAGTCCAATTCCATTTGTAAATCCAATATTTTTCTCTCTGTTGGACCCAAACATTTCCTTTAAGTAATCATCTGATGCCCTCCAATGTCCAAAGTTCAGTCTTATTATCAAGTCATAATGTAAGCATGGATTTTTTTCTCACACAAGACAGGATCCTCTTAATTAACTTCAAAGTCTAAATTGAGTATAAACTTGAAGGTTTGTTGCCGAATGTGATAAGCATGGTCTATGATGAAAGTAAATCATGCATGGGAAAAATGGAATAGTTAGAAAAAGGTTCCACAATGAGTAAACAGTGAGACAAGTATTTGCACAGTTCCCTGGGTTGTTTAATGCATTCGTGATAAATGTATAAGGAGGAGTGTTAATATTAAAATGTGTTGGTTAGGAACATGGACCTGCATGTACTTTTTAAAAAAATATATTTTTATTGTTTACATATAAATATATTGAATACAGTGTAATTGTCCTGGCATTCCACTTGCCATGAAACTAAGATAAAAAGAAAATAACATATACACTATTTTAAACAGTGCTAGTGTTGTACAGTTATTTCTGACCATCATATACTAGAACCGTGATGGTGAACCTATGGCACGTTCACCCGAGGTGGCATGAAGAGCCATCTTTCTGTGCACGTGAGCTGTCACCCAACTCAGCTGCAGCTGCGCATGTGCATGTACCCCAGCTGGTTTTTGGGCCTCTGGTATGCATGCACGCAATTCCGGACACCCAGCTGGTCTTCAGAGCTCTCCTGTGCATGTGTGTGTGTTTGCGCATGTGTGTGCGAGTACCAGATGGTGTATGTGCATTGCGCATGTGAAAACCATGCACATGTGCAGATGGTGCAATTACACACGCAGCGCAAAGGGGGAGCTGTGCGAAAACTGCGCACAGATGGTGCTGTTGCACGCACAGCACACAGGGGCACCGCACGTAAGCAAAGTGCGTACCTGTTTGGCACTCAGTGAGTAAAAGGTTCGCCACCACTGTTCTAGAATGTCAACTTATCTATCATTCTAATACCTATATTCTAATACGTACATAGTATCGCTATGTACTTTTGTGTGCAGATGATGTCATTTGCTAGCTGAGAATGAGAATGGCAGAGAATGCTAAAATAGACTGTATGGTGCAGTGAGGAATATGGATCTGAAAATTAATGTGTCAGAGACCAAGGTAGTTGAATTTAGTTTGGAAAACAGATTGAAAGATCATACATTATGCATAAATGGTAAAAAAAAAAAGAAAAAGAAAAAGAAAGCCCACAGCAATATATCACTTTATGAACCTTGGTAAAATATTTACCAAAAATGGGAAAATGGATAGACAAAATTTAAGATCCTGATAGAAAGATAGCAGGTAGTGTGCTTTGTTTCTTGAAAGAAGTAAAAATGACTATACAAGCTCATGCTTCTATTGTGTTAGTATACATAAGTGAGAATTGGTTTGAAATCAACACAAAGTAAAATTGAATATGATGGGAAAGAGGTGCATAAGAAGAATATCTGGAAAAACTAGAAGAGATAGGATCAAGAATGAATGACTACTGAACGAATACAAAAGCGAATTACAAGAATGAAAGAAATATGTGCCATGGGTTTGGCCAGATTGACAGAATGAACAAGGACTCTTCTACTTCATAGGCTGCTGTAGGAATACATTTAGGAGAGAAACACTTGTAGGCTTCACTGAGCTCTCAGAAGAAAGTGGGTTGTAAATGCAAGGATGAATCAATGCATAAAATGCTTGAGCTGAGAAGGCATCTCCAAATTGCTGTTGTGATTCTAAGCTGTTGGTTGCTTCATGTCCATAGAACTGCTGAGCTTTCCTAAAGCTTCAGTTGCAAACACGTCTGAGGGTCTGTTCTTAAATGCTTTGTCTACAATGCTAATCCTTCAGATAGCCCAGATATATAAATGAAGACACATGGAATTTCTTCTAAACATTAATTTTTTTGTGCAGCTGGAATGATCTTATATCTTTGCCTGTTGTAACGAATAAAGCCTATCCAGGGTAAAGATTACCATCATTGTAACTTTTTAGAAATTAGAATATAAAGCAAGATTATAACATAGAGCGCGGGTAGCCTGGTACATAACAATTATTATTTTTCTTTTTGACACAGATTTAACATCATGCATGTTTTTCTTTCTATTGTGTAAAGCTTTGAGCACAACAAAATTACAGGGTTTAGAGTAAGCCCTTTTCCCCTATTGCTGTTGCCATTTCACACCTCCATAAATGCTTACAGATTCTGGACTCTATGATTGTCATCTTTTGTGGCAAACATGAAAATGCTAATGATATTATGAAAAGCAATTTAAAAAAAAAAACCTGCTATGAAAATAGTTGTGTTTAGGCAAAAGTCCTATATCTTATTTCTGGAAAAAAACATCTTCACGCAGGACATTTTTTGCTTTAGAATCACAACACGTAGTTAGTTAAATGCCATTGTGCTCAGCTCTTGGTGACTGTATATTCAAAAGCTGTCCATTTTAGTCTGTTTTCAGAAATAATTTATAAAGTGGGGAAAGTGTTGTACTTTGACTGGGAAGATCCAGGTTCAAGTTTGACCTCGGCTACTGTATAGTATGAAAAACCCCTTAGTAACTTTAGACCAACCTTTCTCTCCCTTTCTCCCTCCCTCCTGAGCCTATCTCATAGGGCTGTTCTCTGTGAGTAGGAGGAAGGAATGTTAAGGATGTGACCTTAGCTAAAAGAAGAACACACCTCTGTAAAAAGTTGTGGTTAATTCCTAACTTTATAAAGTATGATGGTTATATTACTAAGTTTGGCTATATTACTAAGTTCAGTGGCAGAGTTTTTACTCCTCTGAATACTGAGGAACTGATTGATGAAATTAAGTAGTATTGCACTTATTTCCTGGTTGTGAGCTTCCTGTAAGCATTTGTTTGCCACTTTGACAACGGATGCTGGATTAGGTAGGGATGAACTCTTATTTTGTATACATATTTAAAGATATTTTATTTGCATCCATTACTCTTTGAATCCTTGTCAGTAAAAAGTATAGAGGTCTTTGAAACATATCACTTTCAGAGAGTTTCAAAGTACCCATTTCCTGTGCTCTTTTGATCAACATATAGCATGTTTTGGAAAGATTCATCCATTCATTCATTTTCTATAGCCACCCAATTCAACCAAGTGACTGAGCAACCTATAGTTCTAAAATTATAAAATAATTAAGATAATTAAAAAAATTAAAACAATAAAAACACTCACAAAATAAATAAGTAAAACACCTGTAGCCCGATGATTAAACCACTAATAGTAAAACCAAGAAATGGGTCCCATAGAACATTCTGAGTCCCAGGCCTAGGTACCTAAGCTTTGCAAAAAGCCCACAGGGTTTTGAACATTCTGATTTCTGAGGGAGAATGTTCCATAAGGCAGAGGCTACAGCAGAAAATGCCTAGTTGATACACTTTGGCTAATGGGATCTGCAGGTTGCTCAGTCTATTTGATCAAATTGGATGAGTAGAAAGTCTTAGAAAAAGACCCAGTCCTAAGCCATTTAGGGCTTTACAGGTGATAACCAGCCCCTTAAATTGCATCCAGAAACACACTGGCAGCTAGTACAGTTCACTGAATAATGGTGTTACATGTGTGATGTAGCCAGCACTGTTTATTACCCTTATCAATGCTGCTTCAATCCCAAATCCTAGCCTGAACCCCGATTGAAAGGAGTCTAGATAAAATGAAGAAAACTGGTGCAGTGATGGGAAAGAAATAAACCACACATTTCTGAAGAATACATAAAGATACACCCATCCTAACAGAATAAGCATAGGGTTTCTTGAGGTCAGAGGCTGACTCATGAGTAGTTGGGACACAGTCATGATGTTATAATCAGTATAACTGTTCGATAAACATCAATCCATTTTGTAGGATTATGTAACTCAGAGGTAGCATACTTCAACCAAGAATTCAACACTTTGATGAAGGCATCTAATCTTGTGATTATTATAAGACATTGGTGGGTCAACTTGGCTGTTCTCTAATAACCCAGTATTGCACAAAATGTGTCCCTGCAAACTAGAACGTTCTTTTTCAGCTTCTAGGTGTTGTTTTTTTTCCAAAGTCTGCTTAGCTGGGTTGAAAGATCTTTCCACAGTATTTATTTATTTATTTATTTATTTATTTATTTATTTATTTATTTATTATTCATATTTATATGCCGCCCATCTCCCTGAGGACTCTGGGCGGCTCACAATACTAACAAGCAAGACATATAATAAAGCACTTTTATAAATACAATAATAAATCTAATAAATTCAAAGATCAAAATAATACTGATTTAAAATATTTAAAAATAGCGTAGAATTTAAAACTATAAAATATCCAAGTACATACTAAAACAGAGAGAAAAACCCGGGCCGTGATCCATCCACCCGCAAACGTCTGGAGGCAAGCTAGTCAGCATCGCAGAATCACAGAGTTCGAAGGGACCTCGGAGGTCTTTTTAACCCCAGGGGGTCAGCAACCTGCGGCTCTGGAGCCGCATGTCTCTCTTCGATCCCTCCGCTGCGGCTCCCTGTCGCTCAAAATATGTGTCGCAACCGCCAATCTGCGACGCGCACCGGCACGCAATTTATTGAACGTTTCAAACCCCTGCTAGGGCAACCGTGGATAAATCCAAGAGAAGAAAAGAAGTTTCAGAAGGAAACAGAACCTTTAATTCGACGACGGAGGCTCGTTTTTGTGGCCGCTCCAGAAACCGTTGGGCACGGGAAGGGTTTTTGTGGCTCCCGGTGTTTTTCTTTTGGGTGGGAAATGGGTCCAAACGGCTCTTTTGAAGTCTTTAAGGTTGCAGACCCCCTGGTCTAACCCAACCCCTTTCCCATTTTGAACCAATGCTCTTGGTAGGCTGAAGCCCACCCACCCGCCTACCCCGTGTCGGATCAGCATACGGGCTCTTAGCTTTGACAGCCGATGAAGTCCTGAAGTGCCCATGCAGGGTGCGTGTTTTTGTGTGTTTGTGTGTGTGTGTGTGCAGAGAGCAAGATCCGAGACACGCAGCCTCTCCCCCCCCCTTTGCCAGCAGAACAATTGCACATGATGGATGTCTTCTGCTCCAGGGTTCTTGGCTGGGGGAGCGGGTTGAGTTGTGGGGAGGGGAGGTGATGTAGGCGGGTTTTGTGTGTGTGTGTGTGTGTGTGTGTGTGTGGGGAGGGGGGGGAGAGCATCAGGAAGTTTGTGCCTCCGGGCTTTACTCTGCCAAGATGTGAGCCTTGTTCCCACCCCGCTCACTCGCTCGAGCGCCCCGTCGGTCTCGGCTGGATTAAATGGAGCAGCTCTCATCTTCCCTGGAGACTGATAAGAGCCCCTTTAATCCTACGCTTTGGTGTGCTCTCTCTCTCTCTCTCTCTCTCTCTCTCTCTCTGTGTGTGTGTGTGTGTGGTTTGTGCGATTCCTGGGGGAGGAGGGAAGCGGAAGCGATGGCTGTGTGGGATGTTGCAGCTCGCTGGAGGGGCAGACTTTATGCTCTCATCTCGGCTAGCCCGAGTTTTTATTTGGCATTTTTTTTTCCCCCTCCCTTTCTTTCTCCCCCCCCCACTTCCCCTTTTCCCGGAGCGT
>JANHFM010005248.1:70712-81423 GCA_032468115.1 Grayia smithii | reverse complement strand
TTTTCTTTTTTGTATCTGTTTTTGTTCTTTTTTAAATATTGTAAATAACAATAAAGATTATTTTTATAAAAAAAATAATAAAATATAGACTGGAAATATCCATCCTGCCTTTAACAATCACCCTCTCTCATTCTCTGTCACTTCTTCCAACTATAATTTACCTCTTATCACCACCAAAACACAAGAGGGACTATAAGTGGAAGAAAATAAGTTGGTCTTCAAGTTTCTTACTCCTAGGCAAGCACCATGCTACAGAAGCCCTACATTACTGCAAAGAGCTGAGGTGGCACAGTGGTTAGAGTACAGTACTGCAGGCTACTTCAGCTGAAAATATTTCAAGTACAGTTGGTTGGCCAGTTAGTTATTGGTTAAGGCACCAGACTAGAAAGTGGGAGGCTGTGAGTTCTAGTTTTGCCATAGACACAAAGATAGGTGGGTAAATTTGGGTAACCTTAAGATACTCTCTTCCTCTCAGCTCTAGGAAGGAGGTAATACCAAACAACTTCCAAAATCGTATCAAAAAAATTTCAGGGTCTTGTCCAGGCAGTTGCCAGGAGTCAATACTGACTTGACGACACAAAGTAAATATAAAATATTTCAAATATAGACCCTAAGTTCTCAGCTGTTCATGAAATTTAAATGATGGTGGAAGTGTATGTGTTTGTTCGTGTGTGTAGCAGGGGTGAAATCCAGCAGGTTCTTACAGGTTCTGGAGAACTGGTAGTGGAAATTTTGAATAGTTTGGAGAACCGGCAAATACCACCTCTGGCTAGCCCCAGAGTGTGGTGGGAATGGAGATTTTGCAATATCCTTCCCCTGGAGTGGGGAGGGAATGGAGATTTTACAGTATCCTTCCCCTGCTACTCCCACCAAGCCACTCCCACCAAGCCACACCACTCCCATCAAACCATGCCCATGGATCCGGTAGTAAAAAAAAATGGATTTCACCACTGGTGTGTAGAGTAATGTTTTGTTGAAATTCTGGCCATAATGCCTAGTGTCTTTCACTGTCTTGTTCCAAGTGCCCTTGTAAGAAGATCTTCTAATAACTAATAACATAGTTCAGAGAATTATGTCTGGAGTTGTTGCTACTATTCTTTGATCTATTCACTTTGCTAAACTTTAGAGAGGCTCCCTCTTCCACAGATACTGCTTCAGTTTTTGAACTGATATCATGTACAGTATGTTTGAAAAACCCAGATTGTTTATCAGTAGCATGCGATTGGACATGGGAGATTTTATGACATGTTGGAAAAACAAGATATTGGTTTAATAAACTCTTGGTGGCTGGTTATTCATTATGAATAAGTGAATTATTTATTTTTATGCGCTTTTGGTTTTATTAGCTTGCTCTTTGCAAAAAGGGAAGTTGTGATGATATATGGATTACTGTTTCTTTAAGAACCTGGAACATTGAAAGAGGACAGAATAAATTTAAATATAGAACAATAGTTGTTGCCGGGGAGTAGATCTTAAAAGCTGAATCGTTATAAATAGTAACTTTGTGAATAATACTGTATTGAATTTAAATTATGCTGTTGATTCTTATGAATAAATACTTATCATTATATAATATTCTCAAGTCTTAAACAATCATAACGGAACAAATAGTAACACTGAGTTATAATATCTCATTCTGTCATGACAGCCATTTCTGAGAATGCAGACAAGTATCTCAAAATTCTAAATGTGCCCAATAGCCAAAATGCTTAGTTCCCTGTATTAAAAATAATAAATTGTAGAGTCTTATCTCCTATGTTACTTTGTTTTTGAAGGAGGCAAATAGACACAATCATGTCACTCCTTGCTAAACCATAGTATGACTCTGTGGTATTCCCATAGGCCAATTGCTGAATTAAATGGGACCGACTTTGAAACGGGACTGTATTGATCAAATGTTTGAAAAATAGTAGGAACATTAGCTTTTTGAGACATATAAAAAATAAGGGATGAAATGTTTGCTTCTTTTATAAAAATACAGGAGAATTATTTTCTGGAATCTTTTCCACTTGAAAATGAAATGATGTACAACTACATCACAAGATAAAAGAAATATCCTTACAAAAGCCCTTTGTGCACTTGAGAATTTCAGAAGTGATAAATAATCATGTAGAGGTTATAGTAATTTTTACGCAGTTGTCAGGCCATAAGAAATGCTTAAATATTAAACTTTACAATAGTGATATAAAACATACCAGAAAATACAACATTTTTGAATTCTGGCACTGCCATAACAAGAATTATTCTCTTTGCTTTACAGTCATCCAGACATGGGAGTTTTGCCAAAAAAATGACACTAATGGAGATAGCATTAACTCCCACAGAACAACAAACTGCAAACTGTAAATTCCTGTAAATTTCTTCCTATGAAGATACTTTAGGTTTAAAAATGAAATGTACCTGTCAAAATGGCTGTTTCTTGTGTAGGGGATATGAAAACATTGAGTGAAGCAAAATCATATTCACTTTGGACTGTGGAGTATTGTGGAATGTTCATCATGCGAGTTCTTCTGAAACATCTTAATAGGTTTTCACTTGGCTGGCTGCTATAAATCTATTTGTTATTTATCAAATGATATTTCATTTGCCATGTTAATTTCAGGAGACATTTCAAGTGCAGCATTTTTTAGAACTACTGGTAAAAATAGGCCTGGTATTTTGTAAGGAACAATTTTCCTTCTTACTGAGAATATAATTTGACCAAAAATGCTGACTTTATTAGATTTCTATGAAAATCAAAAAGAGAATTTAAAGAAATTTTTGCTTATATTTTCCCTTCAGTAGTATTAACATAACTAGCTTATAAATAACAATATAAGCACTGGCATTGCTAATATCTTTCTCTACATTACTTTCAGACTTTTTATTTCCTAGCTTCTTGTTGAAAGTTCATTTTAATACCCATAAAACCTTTTAAATTCTGGGCTTGACAAGAGTCTGAAATATATTTATAAAACACACATTTCTCTCATGCTTCTTTCTCTCATGCTTCTGACAAAATACTGTAAATACAGTTGAAACATTTATTACAACTTGCACATGGCAATTTGAGATATACTCCAATCTGTACTTTGAAAATCTTTCTGAACCTTTGAGTAGATTGCACAGACATTTCATCGTAAAATAGCATTTTGCTTGCTTGAGGCTGTAACATTTCACATACTGATTTGAGAGTGCATTCCACTGAAATAACTAGGAAGCACTTGCAAGAAAGGCAATGTCTGAACCTAAGCAAGTTTAATAGAAACTAGCTTGCAGTGATCTCAGTGAAACTGATTTCCACATTGACAAATAGACTGCAGACTTATAAACATATACTTATAGGCTGCATGCATGAATATACACAATATTAATTTATTCCCTCTCCCATAGTATTTTAGAGGAACTGGTAGTTTGCAATTTGCATCCTTGGAATGCAATAGCTTTAGCAGGCCACTGAAATATGCCATTATAATGTTTCCCAAATTCCACCTGGGAACAAATACTAAAATGCAAAAACAATTTTCACATAATAAGAGATTGAATGCATTCGACTCATGAGTTGTCAAGTTCAAACCCCTACTCTTAACCAATACTCTGCATAAAGATAGTCATAATAAAGTTCTGCTGAAATTTAGGACTACAGCTTTCATAGATAACCATGATAAGAGGTTAGGACAATTGCATTCTAAATTATTCGCGTAGGGCTATCTCAAAAAATATCACTAAAATACTTTTATAGATATATAAAAGTTATAAAACCATAGGCAGCAATTAGAGTCTCTGCAGCAGTCTTGATACTTCCACTTACATGCTTTATCTTTAGACACATTTGCCTGCCAGTAGCCTGTCTCTTGTTATATCTTTATCCATAATTTTTCCTAATGATATTTAGAAATGGATCATTAAATTTCTGATCTTTCTGAGCAAGTTATCTCATTTTTTGTTGCTTCCTAAATGGAAGTAAGGTGATAATCTCAATTGAGGATGCACAAAGCAAGGACCCAGCTAATTGAACAGGACTACCCTGTTTAGGTCAGGACTATCCTGATTGGACATATTTTGCTTTCTCTCACATTAGTTTATGATATTAATTTGCATCCCTAATTCAAGACTGTATAATTTCTTGTCTCCTTAATTCAAGAAAGATTTTGAAAAAAAAATTGAAGTCTAAGAAATAGTATGCCATCCTACTCAAGGACATTGCTCATTATCTGAATCTACAGTTTTTCAACCTTAAAATATAGTCTGATTACAATCTCAGAGGAGAAACCTGATGTGACTTCTTCACTCTGAAGAGGCAACATTGTGAAGATTTAGAAATGATTGAAGATTCTTCAAGGATCAGTCAGTAACAGTCAGAAATTATGTTCCTTATAGCCTCATTTGCCTGCCTCATTTGTTGGTGCAGTAACTCTTCTAGTTAAAAGAGAGTGTCATTGAACAGTGTATTATGCTGTCCAAGGTGCTGACTGTTCTTTTATCTTTTCCAGTACCAGGAATTGCATGTTACTCCAAACTATATACACTGACTTCCTTGGGGTTCATAGCTAAGCCAATAAAATGAAGAATGTCTTACACATAAGAAACTTTAAAGTTGTTATTGTGTCTAGTATTACTTGTCCTTCTAAATTTCATATCTGATTTTTTTAAAAATGTAACAATGAGAACAATGTTTATTAAATCATAAAATTTCTTTATATTTAAAAATACCTGCTTCTCTTCTTTGGTAGTTTCAAAGAGTAGCATTTTGGAAGCTTTACACTGTATGCAATTGTCAGTGTTAAAAATACAGATAGACATTTTTTAAAAGCCTTAAGTTTAAACAATGTCAATAAAAACTATGAACTTTCCAGGAAGTGTCTTCAGAAAGGAATCCTGCAAATGTAGATGAAGCAATAGCTTTTATTAATATACTGCACACTTTTTCATAGACACTTAAAAGATTCTTTCTCTTTTTAAAGGACGAGCCAACCACTGGTCTGCAATTATTGGTGGATCTCATTCCAAAAACTATGTTCTTTGGGAATATGGAGGATACGCAAGTGAAGGGGTGAAGCAAGTTGCAGAGCTGGGATCCCCAGTTAAAATGGAAGAAGAAATTAGGCAACAGGTAATATAATCATATAATCTATTAAAACAAGAAAAAGGATTGTGACTCATTAAACAGATTGGCAGCAAGATTAAAGTAATTAAAGGAGAAGAATTGAAATATTTTGTTACGAAGATTGTCAGTATCTATTCTAAGGAATTTTTACTATGTTAATTACAGTTTCTAAGTTAATTACAGGATTTTAATGTGTAACATGTAATTAAATATTCTCTTCAGGCCACACTTCAATTTATTCCTTTCATAATGCAATATTGAACCATAGAATTTATCTGTATGTTTAAGTTAGGAGTTTCTATATAACATCTTTAGCTTTGCTTTTTTTTCCCCCTGACATCAATGTGTGAATTAACATAAGCATTTACAAAATACACAGAGAAAAATCATCCCAAGTGAGTGACCATACCATCTCATATTGAAGGGAGGTTCTGTAGGGAAACAAAAAAAAAATGTGATGGCAGATGGTGTGCAGGGCGTGGGAGAAGTTTGCAATCAATACTGTAATTTTAAGTTCTCATATTATTTTCTAGTATGGTGTCACATCTGAAGTGAATTAATAGCAACAATTGTTATAGGCTGAACTGGTTGAAGCATCAGATTTTATCTAAATGACAAGATCTTTTCTACATTTTATTATGATTTCAGTTCCAGTTAGCTTCAAAAAAGATCTCAAGCTGCTTTCTGTTGAGCAATTAATTTTGCCTTTAAGATATAGCGCATACTTTTATGAAAAAAAAGTCTAAGAAAAAAAAATCATACAGTGTTTTTGTATGATTGACAATAAATTGTCAATCTAATAATCTCTAATTGTCTCTATTTATTGTCTCTAATAATCTCCATTGAACCAGAAAGAAATGTGGTTGATTCAGTTGTCTGCATGATGAAATTTACATCACATTTGACTTTAGCTAGTTTTTCCTCAAGCTCCAAATATTAATATTACAGTATTCTTAACACTAACATGGTTGGAAGTGGCATTTATACCCTTTGCATATATTTATTGTGTTTCCTATTTGAAGGATACAGCAATAATAATTAAACATTTATATTTAAACTGCAGCCCCTATTTGAACTTCATATTTTGAGAATGCATATGCTGGGGAAAATATCCTAGAGCATGCATACATTTTCTCTTCTATCTTTTAGGTGTGGGTACACATTTTTCAAAATATTTTCCTAAAAACAATGTTGGGAAAGAAGTCACATCAATTGATTTTTCAATTGATTTCCTGCAGGCTAAAGGGTCACAAAAAGATTAAAGTCTATTAAAGGCCATAAGTAACAGAAGATACACATTTTTAAAATATCTGTAAATAAGATTATAAATAATAATGGCTTCATTCTGAATGTGATGTTCTGACAACAGCAAAGGATAATAATTTGTTTGATTGTAGTAAAAATAAAGATAAAGAATGGGTGATCAGAAAATGGCAGAGTAGCAAAATCTGCACAGCAGTTGAAGGCAATCTTCACCTAAAGGCTAAATTCTAATACTTGAGATGCATTTGTGGCTTTTTGTGAATGTGTGTGTCTTTAAAGAGCATTGGTCTGTGTTTCAGGGAGCAGAGATTGGAGTATTCCCTCAGGCTATACAAAGGTTTTATAGCTAAATGCATCCTGAACTAAAACTTTCTGGAGTGAATTTAAATAGGCATTCATTTTATATATCAAATGTGAAATGAATGAATAATTGAATTTTCTTGGTCTTCTCCAAGACAGTTCAGCTAAGCAGGAAAAATGTCAGTGCTAGATGGTACATTTCTATTAAAGTGAGATACAGTGCTTCTAGTGTGATTTTTGTTTTCATTGTCCTGAGGTACATAACATGTGTGCTGCTTAACCAGAAAATAAAGAGAATGTGCAGCTGCATGTAGAGTAGCATCTCAGTATCTTCATTCTCTCTTTCTGCTTCCATTTGCTCAATGTTGAGTACTGTATAATACTCCTGTATTTGGTTTCATTCTGCTGGTTATCATTTGGCAGAGCAAGAAAGCATGGAGAAGGATCATATTTCATTAATTATTAGGTGCTAGATATTTCAAAGACATCTCTGCAGCAATCACTACTAATTATGGAGGTTGTCACCAGGATCCAGGGCAGCAGCCTGCCTTTGGATACAAATGGTAAAAATTCCTGGTTCCAGGACCCTGATTTATGAATTACCTTACGTGGGTATGATTGTAGTAGTTTACTTGCCTTGGCTTTGGGGTCTCATTTTGAATCTATAGCACCCAATTTTACATAACTTCAGAGACCATGGTTTTTATTTGGTTTCTCTGTCTTGCTGAAAGCCCTGCCATTTCCATTAGATGATTCTGTTTCTATGGAGCGTGGGGGCCAGCAGTCAGGAATGGGTTAACAGAATCCGATGTCCTAGGACCAAGCCTGCAAGCTGAAAGGCTCCTCCCCTTCCTTCAGCTTCCCAGCTTCCAGACTCGGTCCGATCTGAAAGGACTTATTTGGCTGAGCTGCTCTGTTGCCCATTGCTGACTGCTCTAGTTTAAGGCTCACCTTTAGGGTTGGAGCTATTCCAGTGTGAAGGGGTCACTTCCGAGCCCACTTGGAGGGCACTTCATTTTAATTTAGGAACTACAAAGCTGGTGATGGGAGGGGGTTGTGGTTGGTTGGTTTGTATATTTGTTTATTCAACTTGCATGGCTGCCCAGCTCAATAAGTAGCTTTGGGCAGACAACAAAATTAAAATAAAACCAAAACAACATCAAGAACATAAAAATTAAAATACATAGCCAAAAATATTTAATATCCCATCATCACTGATACAACTATGAAATGAGTGTCTGCGCACAGTTGTGAGCCCGGGTCTTTAGGACTTTATGAAAGGTCAGCAAGGTCAAGCCCATTCTGGGAAGTCTTTGAGGATTGTCCATATGATGGGCACTACAGCAGAAACTGGCATTCCTTGACTGATGGGACCTGAAGCATGTCCACCCTGCTTGACCGAATTGGATGAGTAGAAATAAACGTGGAAAGATGGTCTCTCAAATTGGTTGCGTACAGTTTGACTATATAGCTACACAGTCTTTCCTGACTTTCTCAT
This sequence comes from Grayia smithii, assembly GCA_032468115.1. NCBI lineage: Eukaryota > Metazoa > Chordata > Lepidosauria > Squamata > Grayiidae > Grayia > Grayia smithii. The sequence goes on along the minus strand of JANHFM010005248.1, from coordinate 73,276 downwards.
GTGTTTTTGTAATGGAGTGTGTGGTTGATCTTGGAGGACAAAGGAAAAGGATTCTGCTTAGGAACAAAGAAGCTGCAAGAGAACCCTACAATTGCTTAACGGTCAGAAAAAGAAAATTAGGAAGAACTCATCCTAGTTGATCAGATGGTTAAAAATGGCAGCAAGAAGTTTGTGCTTTCAGACTTGCAAAGTTCTGTTAATAAAGCCTTACAATAAAGTCGATTTAGCTCATCTAATCATCTTTCCTGTCTGGTTTACCCAAGAGACCAGTTTTTGTAGCAAAAATGCATACCCAAAATATATTCTGGTGGTCCAGTTTTGAACCATTATTTTTATTTTACTTCCAAAATCTTCGAGAATCTTAAATGGGTCTTATAAAAATATGTAGTTTAGGTTCTATTTCATTTTACTTGGTTTAAGATAATTGTAATTTATTTTCAATACTTCTTTACATTTTTGATTATTTGTATTAAATTAAGTTTTCATCTTTCTTATAAAATGTTCATAATTATTTAGGCAGAAAAGTAGAATCTTCAAATAACTTTCATTTTATCATCTTATCCTTGGGTTTTTCAGAAAAAAAAATACACCTTTATTGTATATTTTCATTTTATTTTGATCACCAGCATTGCCACAAGATATTTGTGTGTGACGGAGTTAGTGACCTGGAACTCGAATATGCCCTTCATTCAGCTTCTATAGACTGACATTATTTTACATTTTTGATAAGCAATTGCTGAATACTGTCAGTGTTAGAGTTTTCTTCCCCTATAATCCCCTTGGAAAGGTTACATTCAACACACGAAACCTTTTTTTTCTCCCTCTCTTTCACTTTTTGAGTCTCTTTGTCATAGAAGATGAATATAATACTTTTACATTAAGCTTGGTAAAATAGATTAGATTTTAGATTAGGAATGAGTTTAGAGACAGAGAGAGCTTATATTTATAACTGTAGCTCAGTAATCAATAAAGCCAATCTACACTTGTCTCACCAGCATGGAAATATATGGATAAATCAATGTTTAGCACATATATATTACATTCCCAACTATCTTCTAAATTGGGATTTCTGGCCAGGACTGCAGCTGATGAGCTGTAAATAGGAAAATATACTTCAGTTAATCCCTGTGGTGGTTAGAGAATAAGTGCAAGAGAAAATTACAACACCCTCTTTCTCCTTTGCATTGAGTATTGTAGAAAAGAGAAAGGTGGACAAGACACATTTGTTTGTCTGATAGAGAAAAGCAGTTGTTAGATATAAAAAGTACAGATAATCCTTGACACTAAAAACAGTTCATTTAGTGCCCATCCAAAGTTACAACAGTATTGAAAAAGCGACCTATGACCGTTTTTCACACTTACAGCCATTGAATCAACCCCATGATCAAAATTGAGATGCTTGGCAATTGACTCATATTTATGATGGTTGCTGTGTTCCTGGGTCATGTGATCACATTTTGCAAACTTCTGACAAGGAAAGTCAATGGGGAAACCAGATTCATTTTACAGCTATTTTACTAATTGAACAGCTGCAGGGATTCACTTAACAACTGTGGCAAGAAAGATTGTAAACTGGGGCAAAACTCACTTAACAATTGTCTCGTTTAGCAACAGAAATTTTGGGTTCAATTGTGGTCTTAAGTCGAGGGCTTCCTGTACTCTATATGTTATAAAGCCTATGTCAGGGTTCCAAGTAACACCCCCAACGAAATAAAACTCTGAGACTCAAAGTTCCTCAAAGCTACATTTTATTAGAGATGTCGTATTGGCACATCTGGGAAAACCCGAAACTGAAAGTTTCTGGGTTATCCCCACCCAAAGAAAAGTTCAAGTCCGATGGGTACAAAGGTAAACAAGGGGAAATCGAGAATTTGACTTAAACTGAAGGAGATCATATCCGATTAGAAGAACTAGGACAAGTAATGGCAACATTGTGGAATGAATTAGTAAAAGGAGATAATATTGCCAATAGAAAAATATATAGATTGGTAGATTTAGATAGATGTGGTAACATAAGACGCTGTAGTGTTTAAAGGTAGAGATGTTAAACGGAAATGTAAATAGTTAGAAGAATATGGATTTTATATTTTATATTTTGTATATGTTATTGTTCATGTTGTGTATATCTTAATAAAGTTTATTTTTAATAAAAAAAAAGAAAAGTTCAAGTCCCTGCCCAACACCCACAAGTCCATCACATGGTCCAATCAAACATCGTCTCAACTGGAGATGCCTCCCAGCCTTCCAGGTGCAGGGCAATTTGTCCTTGACTTTCTGAGGGAGGAATGTTGTTGTGACTGTATATCGCCCTGGCTCCATAAAATCTCCCCTCCCAGTTTCCCACAGTAGTAAATGTGGCAGGTCTGAAGGCCTAGTGCAAAAGATGGCTTCCAGGCCTGACAGCCCGAAGTGGATTTCAGCAGGTTCTGACCAGTTCTGGAGAACTGGTAGTGAAAATTTTGAGTAGCTCTGAGAACCCGTAGTAAGAATTCTGACTGGCCCCACCCCCATCTATTCTCTGCCTCCCAAGTCCCAGCTGATCGGGAGGAAATGGGGATTTTGCA
>JANHFM010005248.1:54805-67110 GCA_032468115.1 Grayia smithii | reverse complement strand
GGTTGCAGAACCAAACCAGACAGTTATAGAGGTGCAGATGACGGACTCAATGATTCCTCTGTAGAACTGTATCAGCAACTCCTTTAACATTATAACTACATTGTATGATGGACTTGCAGGGCCGGCACAACATGTAACATGTTCACACTGATGCAATAGGCCTGGGTATTTGTTAATATTATTTATTGGGTTAGGGATTTTCTGTCTTCACTGTGAGTTGTTTTGTGTTGGGAGGGATGCACTGATGGAGCTCAACCAATCTCATTGTACATACAGTATGTTGTGCACTGACAATAAAGGTTTGTTTTGCTCTGTTGAAAGGAAGGAAGGAAGGAAGGAAGGAAGGAAGGAAGGAAGGAAGGAAGGAAGGAAGGAAGGAAGGAAGGTTCTGTTCAAATATCTAACCATTCTTCCCATTCTGGTTTTCCGCAAATCTATCTTTATTTCAATAAATTAACAAAAGGGAAAGATCTCTTTTCATCAGTATTTAAAAAACTGGCTAATTATTGCAAATTCACTTCATATTCTGCATATTGCATATTCTTGTAGATCTCTATTTTGTAGCTGCTACAGGATAGACTGTACATTATGTTCTATATTTAGTCATTTAGTCATTTTTCCCCTCAAAACATTCCTTATCAATATCAAAAATAATGGAACACATGATGCAAAAATAATATCATTGCTAAAAAGTTAGAATTGTACTAGGATAAAATCTCAAATTGGTTCCCATAAAGTTAGGTCAACTAGATAAATAAATTCCAGAATATATGTTGAGCCAAAATGCATATTAGATTTTTACAAAGAAATCTTCATCAGGCATAATGATAAAGTAGACTAGGGGGTAAAAAGAAGAAAAAGTTGTGTTTGTTAACAAACAAATTGTGTTTGTTACTGTTTTAAAATGAATGCACAATATTCAATAGCGTGCTTTGGCACTTCCTAGTATGAAAATAGTATATAATAGAGGAGAGGCTTCTCTGTATGACCCCTTTATTATGAAATGGCATCCCCTGGCCATTAAACATTGCCCAACCTTATTAACATTGGAAACAGATTAAAATGGAGCTCCTTTATTTAGTGGGATCACACCATTGATATTTTATATAAATATGTATTGCCTCATTTTAGTTTAAAATTAGTTGAATTCTTTTTAATGTTAAATGCATTCTATTGGAGATGTTTTAAGTGTACATACACAGCTGAGGGCAAGATGATTGTGGAGGTATGGAAAACAAATGAAACAAGTAATAATTCTCTTTTTTCAATGCAGAATCTGAACATTAGTCACTTATCCGTCCCTTATTTACTTGGTTTCCATATTGTCATATATGATGAATACTTGAGAAATCGAAACACATAGATTATTTGGGATCCCTTGTGTTAGCTTTATAAAGGTACTAATCATTACTTGGAATTAACTTAGGTATTTCAAAGCATACCAACAATGAATTGAGTTGAAATGAATCCACAAACCTGTATTTAGCTTACTTAAACAGAAACCGCAGTGGCTCAGTGGCTAAGATGCTGAGCTTGTCGATCGAAAGATCAGCAGTTCAGCAGTTCAAATCCCTAGTGCCACGTAACGGGATGAGCTCCTGTTACTTGTCCCAGCTTCTGCCAACCTAGCAGTTCAAAAACATGTAAAAAAGGCAAGTAGAAAAATAGGGATCACCTTTGGTGGGAAAGTAATAGTGTTCTGTGTGCCTTTGACATTTAGTCATGCTGGCCACCTGACCACAGAGACGTCTTCGGACAGCGCTGGCTTTGAAACAGAGATGAGCACCGCTCCCTAGAGACGGGAATGACTAGCACATATGTGCAAGGGGAACCTTTACCTTTAAATATAAACCATTGAGATGCTTAAAAAGTAGTAAATATTTTATTTGTAAATCCTGCCCTGTATGGTTGTCACCCATTATTTATTTTTGTTTTGCTTGTATATATACTAGGAAACACAGAATGGTGGGATTTCATTGTTTATATTGTGAAAAATGGTGGTGTCTGATGATGGCAGAAAATAGTTCCTCTTGAGAAAGATGAACCATCTGTTTTCCATTAGTTCATCTACCTTTTCAGTGTCCTTAAAAAGTACTATCCCACATAGTCCTAAGAAATTGATGGGAGATAGGAAGCAGAACAACCCATAAATACTTGGATATAAAACCTCCAGTCTTGGACATTTGGAGTAAGAAAAGCAGTAAAATCACTTCCATATTGCTATCAAGAAAGCTACATTACTGTGTTCATGAAGTCCCCAGGAATTGAATTTTACTTGAAGGAGATTTTACCTAATGATTCAATTAATATAATGCCCTCTAATGGAGAATGATCAACATTAACTGTTGATAATCAAGATTTGCTATCTTTTCCTCTATCCTCAATTAAGAACATTTAGCTGGCTTTAGCAATCACATTATGCTTTTGATTAGTTCATTTTTCTTCTTATTTTAAAATTATGTATGTGGAAGAACTACATTGTGCTTGAACTGGTCCTTAATATGATGTTGCTGCAAATTTTAGGCGACAAATACTTGTCACATTCTGAAACAAGCTGAATAGTAGAATAATAAGGAGAGGTACTGCAATTCTCTTTAATCTTTTCCCAAAATGCTTGTTCTGTTTTAAGCTTTTATTCTCAAGTAACAGATGTCTCCCTGATACTTGAAACACTCTCATTGGTTTCACTTGTGGAACTTCATTGATTACAGCCTGGATATAGTTAAGACACAAAGTATTGTGTTGTTGCACAAAACTTCTAAGAATTTATATCCAGCTGCAGCATGAAGGGGACATATATTTTAAAATTAGAAATTTCCTGAGTATATTGCATTTGCCCAAGCTCATCTCAGCTCTTTCTAGTCCCTTAAGAAAAATAGCCATCAGTAATGATTGTGTTCAGCCTCTATAATTGTTTTTTTTTTTACTTAAAACAAAATGATGATTTGGACCAGGACTGTATCATGCAATTAATACAGATACTTTTAATACTTTCTGGGATGACATGAGGGGGATGGTGGTGGCAACAGGAAAACCACTTGAACACATCTTGTTATACAAACATAAATTTCAGATTGCCCTGGGACAATATAAGCCAAATTGAAGCACTGGTGCAGAAACAATACCATCAAGAGAAGTTCTGCAAAGTTTCTTGCTAATCAAGGGATATGATTGAAAGACAGGCAAGTATGTTAATTTAAAAGTCCCACTGATTTCAATGGGATTTATTCTCAGAAAAGTAGGTATAGCATTGAAGTCTTTCACGTGAATCAGGTTGAAATGAAAGGAGCAACCCCCCCTCACACACCCATCTTAGTATGTACAGTGACTGAGATGGAATGAAAAAGTTACGTTGGATGTTGTTATAGAGAAGCAAGTGGACTTTATCAGTTTATGTAGTGTAAATGAGTATACTAGATAGAAGACTGGAAACTTGGAAAACAGTTGGACAGGAACCAAAGCCTTCATTATTTTTCTGGCTTTCATGGGAGGTCTCCGCCAGTTTGTACTTTAAAACATGTATCATCATTGAAAATTGCCATCTTTTAAAATGCTGGATTTCATTTTGATGCAATGATTGCATCAAAGATTGGCAGGCAAAATATCATCACTAAGTTCAGATAAATATTTTTCTACTTCAGAATCCCTTAAAATTGCCAATATATGGTGAGAGAGTTAAGCAAAATTTTGTGTGATACCTATTAATGTTGCTCTATTTCTCCAAAAATCTGTTCAGCTTGTTGAAAGTAAAATATTAGGACCTTTTATGCAACTGGATCTTTTGGGAATATAGACTCCTTGGTGAAAGTATCCATGATGGTAAGAAGAATTCCTTCTGCCCTGTTGGTTTAACATAGCATAGCATAGCTGGCTGGAGAATTCTGGGAGTTGAAGTCCACAAGTCTTAAAGCTGCTAAGTTTGGGAACCCCTAAAAGGTAGGATGGTTTTCTCCATCCAGAGAATCCTCCAGAATTATGAACTTTAGTTCCCAGAGTTTCGAATGCTGGCATGACCACTGCTGAGATTATCCTGAGGAAGATCATAGATCTGGGCATGCCCAGTTCAAAGATTGTTGAGGTAGATTTTCTTAAGTGCTCAATAAAGTTTTAGGCCTGGTGTAATTTAATCTATTTACAGTATGTAAATTCAGGGAAGCATTGGAAAATCAGGCTTCATATATTGTGACTAGAGTGGCTCTGTGAATGAAATTACATACAGTATTGTGCAATTTTGGATTAGAAATTATAAAAATCCATCTTGTAAAAGTGTGAAAGCAGTTACTATTGATTGTAATCAACTTTTTAATCAGTGTAGTTGTACTATAATACTGTAGAATTCTGAGAGTATTTGTTTGCAACTTCTTAAAGCAGTTGTGCCTTTCTTGTCCTAGAATTGTGTTGTTTCTTTTTTAGAAACGAATCTGAAGAGCTACAAAGCTATAGTGATTATGCTATGAGATGAACAGTTTCAAAACTGAAATGTTGGTCCTTAGCTTTTCTCTTTCAGATTTGACTCTCATTAAATCTTTTAAAATGTGATCTTTTTTATATCTAGAGTCTCAGACTCTAGAAAGAGTGCAGAGAAGAGCAACAAAGATAATTAGGGGACTGGAGGCTAAAACATGAAGAACGGTTGCAGGAACTGGGTATGTCTACTTTAATGAAAAGAAGGACTAGGGGTGACATGATAGCAGTGTTCCAGTATCTCAGGGGCTGCCACAAAGAAGAGGGAATCGAGCTATTCTCCAAAGCACCTAAGGATAGGACAAGAAGCAATGGGTGGAAACTAATCAAGGAGAAAAGCAACTTAGAACTAAGGAGAAATTTCCTGACAGTTAGAACAATTACCAGTAATCAGTGGAACAACTTGCCTCCAGAAGTTGTGAATGCTGGAAGTTTTTAAGAAGATGTTGGATAACCATTTGTCTGAAGTGATGTAGGGTTTCCTGCCTAAGCAGTGGGTTGGACTAGGAAAGCTCCAAGGTCCCTTCCAGCTCTGTTATTTTATTCTATTCTATATGGATGTTTCTATGCACTGTGATTTTTTGTTTGTGTCTGTGCCTCTAAATCAGTGTTGACTCCTGGGGACTCTTGGACTTTCAGAGCCATTTGTCATTGCCTTCCTCCTAGGGCTGAGAAAAAGTGACTAGCACACAGTTATCCAGCTGGCTTTGTCTCTAAGGCAGGATTAGAATTCACAATCTCCCAGTTTCTGGGCTGACACCCCTAACCACTATACCAAATTGGCTAATAATATTCACTAATGAATTAAGGCATCAAGCAATATTCTTTTACAAGGATTCCACATATACTTCCAGATTTCTTTTCCCTGGAGGAATGGAAGTAGGGTGTACAGTAGAAGCACCAAGAAAGCTTAAACTAATTCTGATGTACAAAATTGATTAATTAACTAATTAATCAGTTATATCTCCATAGTTATAATATAAAAGCAAATGAATGATATGAAAGGCAGCTTGGTTACTTTGGGCCAATCGTTCTCAGCCCAACCCATCTCACAGTGTTGCTGTTGTGTGGAAAATAGGAGTAGGAAGGAGCATTAGGTATGTTCACCATCATGAGTTATTATAACAAATAATGAAAGCAGGAAATACATAAATGTCTGGTGTGCAAGCTGTGCTTGATTTATATGATAAGCAAAGTTTGCACTCCGTGGAATATCATATAGACTGTGTTGAAACTGTGTTTTGTTTTCCTCATCAATTGTTTCCTCATCAATTGTTCCTTATCAATTGATCCCTTTTTTGTTACATACTCACATTCCACATCCTATGTGACTTTGCAGCACTGAAATGTTTACAAAATTTACCAAATGATTGGAAATGATTTAATTAGCTATGATGCACAGAGTGTGGACATTCTCTTGGCCATTTCTCAGTCATTTCTGGCAGTGATTGGAATATCATGAGCTGAGGAAAGAAAATCTTTATTTCTTCATCATAGAGTCTTGGCTACTGTGTGAAACAATAATTAATGAGAAAAACAACTTGTTGTTGCTCTTCTGTAAGGCCATGACTGCAATTTTTTCCCAATTTCTGTGGGAAACCAATAAATTTTATGTTATAAACCAAGTATAGTTTCATGGTGTGTCAAATCAGCATGCAATTTTTTCACCTGTCAAAATTTGTAGGTACAACCAATTATGTATTGAAATATTTTACCTGGTAGAAGTGAAGGAGACACATGTATATCCCAAATTCATAGTAAGAATCAGAAAGAAATAATCATATAAGTACACCCTGGTCAGATCTCAAAAGTAAAGCTGATAATTTCTTTATAATACTTTTTAAAATCCATGTAAGAAGTCATGTGCATATTGTTAATAATTTTTCCCTAATACAATTTGTTGGCGTACAGGTTTTTAGTTGTGAAAAGGTTACACATCATGAGGGACCTAATGGTCCTGTTCCAGCTTGGTGGCTGCTGGGTTGATGACAAACTCCACCTCTCCTCCCATTCTTTTCTCTCCCCCCATCCATCATCTGTTATCATATTGATGTTTTCTCTTTCTCTTTTTTATTGTTTATTTTACTGTTCTATTATTTTACTTCTGTTTTGGTTACACTTGTTTTCATTTCTTGGCTTTTTATTGTTATCAACTGGCTAGAGTAGACCCATGGTGAGATAGGCGGCAAATCAGTTTGACAAATAAATAAATACCCATGAAGTCTGAAGCCATTCTCATTTTCGAAGCCTGAACATTCTCCTTGCTTGTTGGAATGGATGAAGACTACATTAATTGGTGTTTATTTAGGGATATCAATAGCCAGTGGTGGGCTACTACATGGTCACAAGGGTTCGGGCGAACCCTTAGTTCTGATCGCTGGCTGGGCCAATCCATCTGCCCCTGTGCTATGCTTTCCATTTATAACTAACTTTCTGGCTCATTGGCTGGCCCAGCTGTGATTCACGCTGCCCCTGCTGTCGTCACTGAAGTTGCCTGAGTTGATTAGGAGCATGTTTGAAGCTCCGTTTCTCTCCCAAAGGGGTGTGCGCAAGCAAAGTTAGCATGCGCACACGCTTACAACCAGTGAACTCTTTGTTAGAGTAAGTGTAGTCCACTGCTGGCAATAGCACTCAGACTTATATACTGCTTCATAGTATTTCATAGTGCTTATAGCCCTCTCTAAGTGGTTTACAGTCAGCATATTGCCCCAACAATCTGGATCCTCATTTTACTAATCTCAGAAGGATGGTCGGCTGAGTCAGAATCAAACTTCTGGCAGGTGACAGAATTAATCTGCAGTCCTGCATTCTAAACATTGTGCCACCAAGAACTACTTTAGCCACCTCTGCAGTATTGTCTGGGGCACTACACATCCTCTTCATGACCAGTTTTCCTTGATACCTTCCGGGAGGAGGCTTCGTGGTATTCAAAGCAGAACATCTAGATTCAATCAGAGTTTTGTTTCATTTAGCCTCAACCTTGTGAACTCTCAACTTTTCTCTTTCCGCTATTATTAAAAATAGACAGTGATTAATATGTGTGTGTGGGGGGAGGGCAATGGCGGAATTCAGCCGGTTCAGACTGGTTCGGTAGAACTGATATCTAATTTTTTGCTGAGTTCAGCAAACTAGTTAGATGTGGTCCAGAAAATCTGTGTTTTCTGGAACACATCTGGTTTTCGTTCAACTTCCTTCCAGGCAGGAAAAAATAAAGCCTCCCCAAAAGTTCAAGAGAGGAGCAACAGAAACCTTTGATCACATCATTCAGACGCAAACTATCTCAGGGGGAAGAGGTGGGGCCTGTGTATAAAGTGGCAGCCCAGGACCAAAGTGCTGGCAGAATGCCAGAGGGCCAAGTATGGTGCTGAAACGAGTTGGCATCATGCCTGCAGCACCCATTTTGGCTGCCTCTTCCCAGCCAGAGCTGGAATGCCACCATGTTTAAGTGCCGGTAGATATTGGTCTTCCCTCTGGCGGGCCTGGGAAGCTGCTGGAGAGAGATGGGCCCATTTCAGCGCCTGGTGCCCAGATACCCTCACTGCCCCAAGCATTTCATTGCCTACCTGATTTCTAACTCGGTTGCATTTCTCCATCATGTTTCTTGCCGTCATGTGCAGCGAAACAAAAGTTTGTGGGACTAAAAAAAAAAAAACCTTCAATCAATCAATCAATTACAACTTCTTGCAAAAAAAAAATCTCGTGAAGTTGGAATTGATTGAACTTTTATTTTTTAGTCCCACAAACTTGTTTCCATGCGCACGACAGTGAGAAACGCGACAGAGCTGGAAATCAGGTAGGCAAAGAAATGCTTGATGGAAGCGAGAGCATCTGGGTGGTGGTGGGTGGGGCAAGCTCTGCAGCACAAGGCTGCACTCACTGCAATGAAGAAATGGGCAACAGAGCAGCCAACCCGAGGGAAGGAGGAGGCCGCTTTCCCTCTTTGTTCTCCCTGCTCCTCTTTCTCCTCCTTCCCTCATGCTGGCTGCTCCATTTCATGTTTCTCCATTGCAGCGCAGCATCCAGTATCCACTTGATAAGGGAGGGTAATTTAACAACAAGTTCACCCAGGCTCAGGTTGGCCATTGCAGGAAGCTCGTCCTGCATGTGTGGTGGAGCTGAAGAACAGGGATGGGCTATGTCTCCCATGATGGCCAACCTGACCCTGGGTGAACTGGTTGTTAAATTATTTTAATCCCACCACTGTGTGTGTTTGTGTATATATATATGTGTGTGTGTGTATATATCTGTGTTATATATGGGTATAGGTCAGGGCTGGGTTCTACCTACCTTTACTACCGGTTCTCTTCGTGCACGTGCGTGCGTGCGATTTGCATGCGCAGAACGCTAATTTTGGGATTTTCGGAATAAAACGGTGAGTTTTGGGCGCACGGCTGGGCTCAGGTCCGGGACGCTGCGAACCGGTTCGGTGACGCCACGGCATCACCACTACCTATTCGCGCGAACCGGACCGAACCGGGAGCAACCCACCACTGGTATAGGTAGATATATACTTTCTTTTGAAAGCAGGCTACAGAATTCATTTTTAATGTGTGCCAGTGTGCTCACAGTAAAAAGTAACAATAAAGGCTATCTTTTCTTATCTTACGGATTCCTGATGTTTTTCCTACACCCAGCCCTCTAAATGTTCCTGTTTTTGAGAGTTTGTCTGATTTAAATACTGATACTAAATATAGGTGCATGAGGCATTCTTTGGTTATAAGGTAATATTGTGCATTCTAAGATAAATTCAATTCATTTATTTTTGAAAAGATCTCCCTTAAAAAAAAAAAAGATTTCCCAGCTTTGTGGAGCTGGTGGGAATTTCAATAACGTGATGTGGGTTTTTGAAAAAGTTGCTGCTGGGTAGGCTGCTCCTTTTACAAAGTAATTGCCACTGAGGGGCATAATGAGTTTCCAAGCATCAACTCAGCAAAATGCTATTTTGTTTACAGAATACTCCACACTGTGCCTATGGGTTCATCTCGCTTCTGTTGCTGAGGGGCCCTTTCAAGACAAAAGCACTGGGCTTCAGCCATCTATCATATTTATTTCTAAGAAAGCCTTTGGGATCCAGCACATACTTGGCTATAAGGATAATTGTAGACGCTGGTGCTTTGCTTATCAGCATGCCAACCACCATTATTTTATCTATAAAAGATTGTGTGGGCTAGAGAGTCTGCAAATTGGAACCACCCCTACTGATTGTCTAAGTGACAATCTAAGTTCTAAATCAAAATATTTTTCTTGTTGTTGTATCATGTGGCATTTTCTATTGTTGCTTATGTATACATGTGTGCATTATTATTATTTTTTTCAAAAGAGCAAGATGCTACATTTTCCCTTTATTTATTATTGTGATTCCAGTAATAGAAGGAGCCTAATTATATTCCTGGCAAACCTCTGTTCTTCATAGAGCATAACCTTTGTGTTGTGGGTTTTATTTTGTCAGCCAGAGCAATTGCATCTTCCAATCGATAAACTTAAAATTGGTTCAGTGGTTAGTATAGTCTCTAATTGGTAGGGGGAGAACACAATAGGTCTGAATAAATTTCTCAGCCAGAGAGAACTCATGTTCAGGCTAGTAAAACAACTAAATATCTGGAAATATTAACACATACACACACATGCACACACACACAAATTGTTTTCTAATTAGTTTTCCACTGCAGTATCCAATCAAAAAGCAGATTGTAAAAATGGATTTTTACATGGTATAGTTTCTATTTTCATACACAGATTAGTTGGGGAAATAGTTCTTTTACAATACATAATACAAGACTGTAATAAACTGTTTGAGAAATATGTATTTTTATATGGAAGGTTGCATTCCCCACCCCCCCTTAAAATCAGAGATAATTGAGAAATGTTTTAAACTTCGGGCAGGGGGAGAGACAGTGGATTTTTAAAAATCATTTTTGATACTGGCCATAGGGATAAACTAAATAAATAAGAAATATAAATTTAAATGTTTATTGCTGAGACTGAACTATGTTAAGTGCTTTAATCTTGAACCTTTAATTTCAGAAGAGTGTAAGCTAATAATGCATTGGGAAGTAGAGGCTAGGTTTACAAGATCTGTTTTGCAATCAATTTATGAGACAGTGTCCTGCTTTCAAGATTTTTAAGATATGTCTAGGGGCCCTGATGAAAATGAAAGAGTTAAGGACTAAAGTGCCTCACTAAAGATGCTGAGCTCAAGAATTTGGGTTCAGTAGCAAAAGCAGTTGTTCACAAGTGGCTTTGCACACAAATACACAAAATCCTATTTGTTGTTTTTCTGGTTTCTATTGTTGCAGGATTAAGCACTGGAAATGCTTGCCAATCAACCATGGAATTGCTGTCAAATCCTAATCTGATGGAATGTCACTTTGCGGTTTTATATGTATAGCAAGAAGAGTTTAGATCAGTTATATTCTCCCTCTGCTAAGAATGTGTCCATATTTATTTCAAGTCAGATACATGTGTGGCCCTGGAGAGGAAAAAAAAAGAGACAAAAGTATGCCATTAATTTCAACCCTGATGGTTAGGAATATCTCAGAACCATTGGAGAATGAGGAATATATTCATAACAAGTTACAAAAATATCTTTGTAAGATGTTATGTTAATGAGTTCAGGAGAAACTCAACAAGAAAAGCCAGGAAGATGTAGGTCAAAGAAAAAATAGGTAATGGACTATGATTTAAGGGCAGCTGGGAACTTTTGTCTTTCATCAACCAGGGAAGGCTACTTGTGTTCTGATTTTTATACAATCGACACCTACTCAAAAATGTATATGTAAGTGGTAGTCTTAGTAATCTAACTGTAGAACCTACTGTACAGGGAATTGCACACTGCAATTGTTTTCACACATTTAAAATGCTAGATTTTTCCATTCAGAAATAAAAGAGCATTTGATCTGCCACTCTGCATGGGGGTATATATTTATACACAAATACCCTTGTGCAGGATAACCTCAGTACTCTAGTCCAAATAATTTAAACTAGAGGAGAAAAGTTATGATCATCTATCATCCATTTTGTGGAATAGGCAGGAGCAAAATTGTCAGATTTTCAGCCTCCTTCCCCCAACCATTGGGAAGTTTGTAGGGATGGATTTAAGGAACAAGATGAATGTAGCATGAATGTTTTGAGTTTAAATCAGTAATCACTAATCTCACTGTTTAAAGTCTCAATCACCCCTTCCCACTCCTAATACCAGAGTTTGTCTTTTGGAAAGCAGCAATTAAGATGCTGTACAAAACTATTATGTGTACAACTTTAAAAGTAACCAAAGATTTACTTCCTTGCATTAGTTTGTACATGTATACACTTGACATTGGAAAAGGTATAAAGCATGAGAATTTGAGAATTCGAAGTACACTTTGCATTCATCCTTCTTATAAAAGTACTTCTGAATGTCACTCTTATCATAATGTATTATGTCTGATATGTGTTGGTTGTTGAAACCAAGTGTAACCTAGTAGTTGCACTATCTGAGTGGTTTGCATTTAGTGGTGCTCCGCAATTAGTTCCTAAGAACATAAAGTTGTCTAGACTCTTTGGAAGCAAAGCCTGACCTTGTCAAAATATTTGTAAACCTTAATAAGCACTTGGCTCTCACACAGCTCTTCTGGATGTAACACAAGTACTGAAATCAGTTTCTTTCATATGCTAAGTACATTGCTGTCATTTGTAACTCTGGAAAAGTACTGAACAGGACTTTGCTCTGCTGCCGGCCGTCTCAGGCTTTGCTTTGATGGATACGTAATGAACACATGTTTGCCTCTTGGAGATGGACCATGTGGTCACCCCATGGTGATCAGGGGTTAAATGGGTCTGCACCAAATGCATAAAATTCAGGG
>JANHFM010005248.1:30983-41201 GCA_032468115.1 Grayia smithii | reverse complement strand
TCAAATTGCATTTATTCTTAACTTTGCCTTTTAATTTATTTATTGTGTTTTAATCTGTAAGCCGCCCCGAGTCCTTCAGGAGAGGGGACGGCATATAAATGCAATTATAAATAAATAAATAAATAAATAAATAAATAAATAAATAAATAAATAAATAAGGATCTCAAGAACTCCGGGACCAGCGGTGGGTGTGAGATATTGTTACCACCGGTTCATCACACGTGCGCACGCTTGCTTCATGCGTATGCACCTTCCACGTATGCGCCTGGCCTTTTGCACATGTGCCTGGCCTCGAAAATGTGACTAAATAGGACGGCATAATGCCGGGGTGCGTGGGTAGGCGGGGATCACCCATAATCTCTGCTACCGGTTTGGCCGACCCGGGCCGAACCAACTGAATACCACTTCTGCCCGGGACACTGCAACCAACGTAAATTTGAACCAGTTGTCAAATATCTGAATGTAAACCACGTGACCACAGGGATGCTTCAACAGTCATAAGTGTGAAAAATTTATTTATTTATTTATTTATTTATTTATTTATTTATTATTGCATTTAGATGCCGCCCCCTCTCCCGAGGGACTCGGGGCGGCTCACAGGTTAAAAGAGAAATACAATAAATACCTAAAAAACAAGTTAAAATAAATGCAATAAAACTAACCCCAACTAAAATAAATAAGAATTAAAATACATATAAATTAAAAAAAAAATGGTCATCAGTCACTTTTTTGCAGTACCGTTGTAACTTTGAACAGTCACTAAATGAACCGTTGTACATTGAGAACTACCTGTATGTAGAAAATGGCTGAATTTAGGTTCTGTGTTTACAGCACTGAAATGAAAGAGCCCATACAGGTACCAGGAAAGACTCTTGTTTTTAATGTAGACCAGTGGTTCTCAACCTTCCTAATACACTTCCTCTAATACACTTCCTCTAATACACTTGCTCATGTTGTGGTGACCCCCAACCATAAAATTATTTTTGTTGCTACTTCATAATTGTAATTTTGCTACCATTATGAATCATAACGTA
This sequence comes from Grayia smithii, assembly GCA_032468115.1. NCBI lineage: Eukaryota > Metazoa > Chordata > Lepidosauria > Squamata > Grayiidae > Grayia > Grayia smithii. The sequence continues at coordinate 40,167 of JANHFM010005248.1, read as the reverse complement.
AACACCTGAAAGGCAGGGGTTTCCTCGACCTTTCTCACAAGCGCAATGGCCCACATCTAACGAAAATCAGAGTCTACGGCACCTACTTGGAAATGGGACCTATTAGACTCACCTGGAGACGGATAGAGGAGCGGTGTCTCGGTTCCTAAGACCATCAGAAATACGTGTATTCCGATGGTCTTAGGCGACCTGTGAAAGGGTCGTTCGACCCCCCAAAGGGGTCCCGACCCACAGGTTGAGAACCACTGGTTTAGAGGAAAGGTGCTGAGGGAGACAGAAGGCAGATTTCCCAGGTCCTATTGTAAGTAGTTCTTGACTCAGAACAAATCAGCTAGTGACCGTTTGAACTTACAAGGGCTCCCCAAAAAGAGACTTATGATCAGCGTTGGGTTTCACATTTTGTTACCACCGGTTCGCCGCACGCATGCTCGCTTCGCACTCACCTTCCATGCATGCACCTGGCCTTCCGTGTATGCACTTTACTCTCGTGTGCGCCTTCTGCACATGCACCTTGCCTCAAAAATGTGTCTTCACTTGCATGCTTGCTGAATGCGCGCTCCGCGCATGCACACTAACTTCTCTCCTTGGAAAAAACCTTAAAACAAGCACTCTGTGCATGTGCAGAGCAGAGAAACGTAAGTACGGGCGCGCGGGTTGGCCCAGCTCCCGGCCGCGAAGAACCGGTTCGGTGACATCACACCGTCACTGTTACCGGCTTGTGCGAACCGGGCCGAATCGGGAACAACCCACCACTGGCGTGCGTGTATGTAAGCTCTGTGCGCGAGCAAAGCGCATGTTCTCATTTTCTATGTGCAGCGAACCTGTGGTAAAATTATGTGGAACCAGGGGTGGACTGCCGGGGCTTCGCAGGGGTTCGAGAGAACCTCTAGCTAAGATTTTGTGCAATTTGGAGAATCCCCAAATCCCACTCTTGGCTGGCCTCGCCCACCCCACCCTTCTCAGTCCTCACGTGGCCTATTTTGGATGCAGGTAAGTGCAGGGCGACTGCGGAGGCTCTGGGAGGGTGAAAAACGGGCCTACTGGAAGTTCGGGAAGGCCTCCGGGGCCTGGAGAGGGCGTTTTCGACCTCCTGGAGTCTCCAAAAGGCCTCCAGAGCCTGGTGAGGCTGTTTTTGCCCTCCCAGAGGCTTGAGGAAAGCCTCCAGAGCCCGAGGAGGGCAAAAATGCCCCTCCCGCCATGGTGCAGGAGGTCGACTAGGCCACGCCCACCATGTCCACACCCACCCGGCACTACGCCCACCCAGAGAACCCCTTGCTAAAATTTTTGAAGCCCACCCCTGTGTGAAACCCACCTCTAGTTTCCATGGGGTTTTTCAAAGGCAGTCCCACGTAGTGCACAAATTTCACCCCCTTTAAGGGCCAAATTTGGGGATTTGAAGGGTTAAAAACCGGAGCAGTTGGTTTCGCAGAGGCCTCTCTGCTGACCTCCTTTTATTTATTTTTTTTGAAAAGCACATCTCTGGAAGATTGTCTGTTTTTGAGTTGAATTTCAGTGGCTGATCCTTGGCAGGATGAAACCAGGGGTCAGAGGTCTTCGCTTGCCTGGGCCCTGATTTTTACGCCAATCTTTGTCTGTTTCAGGGCTTCTGTAGAAGAGAAATATGGGAAGGAGCTGATCAGCTTGTCGCGGAAGAAGCCCTGTGGGCAGACAGAGCTAAAGTAAGCCAAGCCCGATTGTTGGGAGGGAAAACGGGTTTGGAGAAATCTCTTAGCCATCATTCTCGGTACCTTCCGGAACACTTCCTGCCGGCTTCCCACTGCCCGGTGCGCTCACACAGAACAGCCCTCCTCCGGGTCCCATCAGCCAGACAATGTCGGCTGGTGAATCCTAGGAGGAGGGCGTGGTCTCTGTGGGTGCGCCCACCCTCTGGAATGGGTTACCCACTGAGCTCCGGACCGCCCCCGATCTCCGCTCTTTCCTCCATGACCTGAAGACTTGGCTTTTCCAACAGTCTTGGTGATCCAGGGGGTAATCTTAATTTGGGGTTTTTAATTATTATATTGATAGTCTTAATACTGTTTTTATTCGTTTTATTGTATTGTATATGTTTTTATCTATGTGCGCCGCCCTGAGTCCTTAGGGAGTAGGGCGGCATACAAGTTTAATAAATAATAATAATAATAATGATACAGCTCTCAGATGTAACAGCTGTCATTGTTATTGTCCACGAACCATTTGTCTAATATATATTTTTCAAACTTTAAGCAAATTTAAAACTTGTGGATTGCATGCTGACTGAGGAAATCTGGGCGTTGAGGTTCACAGATCTTAAACTGGCCAGGTTTGAAGAATACTGGTATACAGATTGATTGAATGAAGGCAGATTGAATGCATGAGTTTTTTCTTCCACCGTGTCTATTTTTCATTTGGAGTAAATAAAATGCCACTTCCAGAATCCCAATGAAAGATCACAAGCACAAAAGGATGACAATTAATTGATCCATGTGAGAGCTTGGTTCTAATATTTTTGCAGTTTGCAGTCTGTTTTTGTTTTAGGCTCCTGTTCTAAGGGAAAAGTTCATAATATCCTCTTAGTTTTGCTTTTTTTCTACATATGCCAACCAGAATACAGATTTTTTTTTCATGATAACCTTAACAATAACCATTTGGAAAGTGTTCATGTTCCCAACTTCAGTGACATTAGAGCAGAGGCCTTCAAATTTGGCAACTTTAAGACTTATGGACTTCAACTCGCAGAATTCTTCAGCCAACAAAGCTGGAGTTGAAGTCTAAAAGTCTTAAAGCTGTCAAGATTGAAGATCTCTGGATTAGAGGGAGAACTAATTCAGAATTGGATAATGATTGGAAAAATAACGTGGTTTTTTGAATTGTGGTTCAAATTCAGAAAACCCATTGCACAAACACTACAAACGTTATACAGGACCTAAAAAAAAAACTTCCACAGAATCAAGCTGAATGGTTTATCTAGTTTACTTTTCAAGGACTTTGGCAGGAGAAATGTTTTTGTCAGCTCAAAACACCTGATGAAAGTGATAATATTTTTTATTTCTCTGGGTCTGTGAGGCATGAGAAAAATAGATGGCAATGGGAAAATAGAGTAGCTAATTTTGTTTTCCTCACCCTACATGGTAAGATAAGTCCACTACATGTTGATAATATCAGCATTTTAATAGCAGTAATTTATCTGCTTTGGAGATAAAAATAATGTGCCTGTTTTAAATTAAAGGTATACTTTAGCATGGGAATTAATTCTGTGATTGCAATCAGATAGCCAATTTATTTTCAATAAAACATATGGTTCCTTTTTTAACTGGATGTAATATTGCTGTTACATCAGGGGTGGGTTCTACTTACTTTTGCTACCGGTTCTAAAGGTGCACGCGCTTTGCGCATGGTCGGAGCACGTGGAGCGCGCACACACTTTATACACGCACATGCCGAACGCATGGTCCCGCGCATGCGCAGAAGCTTTTTTTGGTGAAAAACCTCAAAAAAAGCATTATGCACATGCGCAGGAGCATGCTCTGCATGCTGCGCACAGAGACCGGTAAGTACGGGCGCACGGGTGGGTCCAGCTCCTGGTTGCATAGAATTGGTTCGGTGACGTCATACCGTCACCGCTACCAGATCGCGCAAACTGGCCCGAACCGGGAGCAACCCACCACTGTATTACATATGTACTAATGCAATTACTATTTCACATTATACTACATTTAGCAGCATGTGTGGTAGACACATTGTATTGGCCACAAAAGTGGTGGCATACCGATCTTCAAAAATGTTATCCAGCCAGGAAAGAGCATAGGTTCAGAATTGATAAATTTACATGAGGCAGAAGTCAGAGAAGAAATGTTGGTAGTAAAGATTCTACAGAATTGAAACAACATGAAAACAGTACGAGGAAATCCAACAGAAGATCTCCCATTATAGGTGGGTACATTACTTAGATACATAACAAACAATTGGTAAAAAAAAATGAAATAGTAGAGACGAAACATCTGAATTTCTACTACAGTGATAGCTATTTTTTATAATACAATTTAGATCTGTTCCTTCTATGGTGCTGTGCATCTTTGTGCCTCCACCTATTGCAATATGATCTATATCTCAAACGGATCTCATTTGCATCTGCTTCTTTCTTCAGGCATCTTTTACCGGTAATTTCCAGACCTCCTGTCATCCAGATACTGTTCAATCACAGACTTCCTTGGCTTCACATAAGGAACACAGTCAGGCCTATAATCTTGTCTTGCTTTCATTTAATTTGTCTTCTGTGGTGTAGGTTCAACTGTGTTTCTAGGAAGATGGAATGATGACTACTATACTTGAATGCTTTCTATATATTATATCTACTGAAGACGCTTTCTCAGAATATTGGTTTGGTCTGAGAATTAGGTCTCTACTTATCTGTAGAATAATCTGATGTTTTAGCTGTGGTTTATAGTAGTCACAAAATAGATATTACTTTCATATATCTTATGCTGTAGTACATCTATAATTGTAAACCTATGCATTTGGAAATAAATCCTAGCACTTGAGCTTCTATCAGCTGAATGATAACATAGGTTCACATTGTTAGGAATCTGCTTGCTTGGATTATTCTATGATACACTTTTCAAACTATACTCACAAAGTATTTTGTATGTCTGTGTCTATAGGCCGTTTGAATATGAACAATTTAACATCTGCCTCACTGAAGGAGGGACTTTTAACTAGTCCTTAAAGACCTTTGTATTTTAGTCTGTTTGCAATGAATAGTGCTTGGTTTTACTTAAAACACTTTCATATGTTGTGGTTTATTATGAATGTTGTAGTTTTCATTTATGATTTATTTTGATATAAGACATATATTGGAAGGAGTTGATCTTAAGGAAGATTTTAAATAAACAATAACCTGGGATATCATTTAAAAAAATACTTTTCTACAAGGCAGTATTTATTTATGTTATTTTATTTATTTATTTATTTATTTATTATTTATTTATTTCATTTATTTATGTTCCCATTTATTCATACTCATTTCTTATGTATATACTTATACTTGTTTATACTTAAATGTTTATATGTTATGTTCATACTTATACTTGTTTTCTTATACATACTTGACAAACTAACTAGCTAAATTAAAAAAAAAATTATGGGTTCATTAGTTAACTCCCAGTGTGAAGTTCAATATATTTTATGTCCTTTTATCATATTAACATCATTTACTTTATCACTGTAACCTTTTTACTTTCCATAGATTGGGTAGCATACACATTCTTATAACAAACTAATATTAATGCAAAAATCCATCATATTCTGTTTTGTATTTACACTTAGTCATATATATGTGCTATGGCAAATGTCCACATAAATCTGAGAATTAATACAATAAAATTTTATGATACAACGTTTCTTCACATATTCATGTATAATGTTTCCATTATATACATTTGTTCTATAGGTTAACATAGCATTTGAAGAGGAACAGCATTTGAAGTTATGGTATGATAAGCATGTCTCACAAAGCGTTAGTTGGATCAATTTTCTAACCACTGTAATGAATAGCAAATAAAAGGATCAGGAGTAAGAACACAGTAGATTGGGGAGAAATTGTGTAGTGAATTGAAACTGGGGGACAGCAATAGATAACAAGGAAAATAACTAAATTCAAGCAGGTAGCAGGTAGAAGGAAAACAAGCACTGTCATGTCTTCACTGGAAGAATTTTCATCAAAATATAAATCCAATTTCTCCTTGCTACAAGTTTCTGAAATGGAGTCCTGGAGTGGAGATCTTCTGAAGATACAGACTCTAACTTAAAGAAGGAGGCAAGGAGAATGTTCTTGAATAATGCTTAAAACTATACAAAGCTAAAGTAAACTGACTAATAAAGGAGAATACTTGCAGCTCAGGGTTGCAATGAGGGGTCCTTGATGCTCTCTGAGCTTGGTTGTTTCCTTGCAGACATTTCATTGCCCAAATTAGGTAACATCATCAGTGCTAATCCTCACTGAGGTCATTTCAGGTCTACAGTTGGAGTATGCATCTGAAAAAGAGGGAACCCAATGAATGGAAACAGTGTCATCCTTGCTTAATCAGAGATAACTAAAATTAGGTCTTATTAGTCCTAGAGTTCTATAAGAAAAAAGAGAGACATAGGGAAGGGTAGGAAAGTGGAAACCATGATTCTGAGGATTTTGTGCAGCATTGATGACAGGTTTAGCAAGTTTAAATGAATCATGGTGAAAGGGAGGAACAACAGGGGAAAAAAGTAGAAGAGAAGTTTAGGGTGGAAGCTCTTTAAGTATTAATCCAAAAGTATATTAACATGATGTAAGAGGCACTGAGAGCTTTGTCCTTTCATTTACCACATGCAGGAGTCGGCAGTTTACAAGTATGTTTGCATTCCAGCTATGCGCTCAAGAGTACTGTAGGTATCGCCCAAACTTCCAGATCTTGTTTTATATTTTTGCAGGATTTAGAAATCTGAAATCGTTCAATAAATCACACAATAGTTTTGTAGATAGTTGAAAATTGTCTCTGTGCCCAATTCCCCAAAATGGAACAACCCTTCCCATATTTGGAGGTGTTTATGGAGCAAAATGGATGCCTATACTACATTGAAATAAATAAATAAATAAAATAAATAAAATAAAATAAAATAAAATAAAATAAAATAAATAAAATAAATAAATAAGTGGTTGTCTACTGTAGTAACCAGCCTACTACACTCTTAATATTGATTAATCTAAAATAATCTCAAATCAGATGTCTCAGCAGCTTTAGGACTTTCTTTAATTACTCTTAAGTTAGTTTTTGTCACCTGCCCCTGTTTTTTTAATAGGTTTTTATTTGCTGTAATAGTTGTGGGGGAAACATATTTTGCATGTCTGAGGTTGAATGAATATTATATTTCACAAATTTCTAGTTAAAGGATATAATAAAAACTCTTTGACATAATCACCTCATTAATTATATGGGTCTGTTACAAATGTTGACATTTATTTGAAATGAAATATGAAGTGTAATAATGGTCAGGAAGAGTATATCAAGATGACAAATAAAATAAAAGTTAGCTTTGAAAAGAAATATATTGAACTAATTAAATCTCTGTCATATGCCTGGGGAAAAAAAATAAATTGGCTTCTATTGTAGTGGGTAGATACTTCGGATTTGATATAAATTAAGTTGTTATTAATTTTTTGCCTGAATCCATCATTTGTAGTCAGCATAGTATATTGTTTTTTTTAAGGTGTGTTGGATCTTGTGCCCAACATAATAAATCGTATGTTTGTGCAAATCAATCTTTAGGTAATGACAGAATAGTCAAGAAGTTCTTCCAAAGCTATTTTTCATCGCATTACAGATATCTATAACATTGTCTAATACTGTGAAAAATTCAATAGTACTATTTTAATATGTGATATCCTCCTTTTTATACCTAATGCTTGAGTGTAATAACATAATTACATTTAAACTACTGAAATACAGTACGCACAAAGCCTTGAGAATCACTGCTTTCCATACACGCCTACTTGAAAGGACAATGATCTTTCTGAAAAGGTATACTTCACTGAAAAGAGATGTTTCATATATCCTATGTATGTATCAACAAAATAATATTAGAAAGATAACAGAAAGAGAGCAACGAACTCAAAGATATTAAAATTGTTCATACATTCCTCAAAGCCATAATGATGTTGCCCTGGTTTTGACATCCCACAAAGTTTGATGTCAACGTTTTGACTTGAAAATTACACTCGAAGACTTAACATAGAATCACTTGATAGTGAGATGGGTGACATATACATTTAATAAGCAAAAGAAAGAAACATCATATATTTAAGCAGCCAAGCATTCTGGTATGTTTAACAAGCTATCATTATAGCAGAGACTTAGTAGGGGGTCTCACTCCAATAAGTACTTAATTCAAAAAATGACTAGCAGACTTTAAAAGGATGTCATCTTGTATATGAAGCTGAAAGCTAACAGTTCAGTTGTGTCCTATTGACTTATTATTGTTAAGGGTAGTCTTGATTTTGTAGCAACAGTAGCCTCACCACAGATCTTTTTAAATGCCTCTGTAAAAGGCCTTTTTAATGCCCCTTCTTGGCTAAGCCTTCCATAAAAGTTATTGTCTCTTTATTTCCCCAGTCATTCAATTTATTGTAGTAAAGCTTCAGATTATTCTTTTCAGATTATTCTTTTACTTTATTTTTATTGCTGTATTGTCGTCCAAGAGTGCCGGACTTCACATCATCTTTCAGGAAAAACCTGCTGGGTTTTTGCCAGCTTCTTTGATTGTCTCTTGTGCTGGTAGCCAATTTTGAGAAATCTTACAAAATGTTGAATGACAAATACGCTAAATATATATGATAACCTCAAGCTTTCCAGGGAGGCAGTGATTTATACATAAAAGGGATTGGGGGCAGGGGAGAAACCAAGGAAGAGAATAAATGAATTCTGTGTTTTAAAATGGATGGTGGACTCTGGTCCTTGCAGATATTTGCTGCAGGGGTTTAGTTGGAAAAAGCAAGTTGACATGCCCAACAATTTATTTAACTCCCCCCCACAACCAAACTCATTTTTATTTTTATAGATGGGTGTTCCCCAAGCAAGTCTTTTGAATTACAGTGGATCATGTTCTTTGGGGATATTAGCTTTCCCAAAGTTAATGGAAAATCATTTTTCTTTCTTCACCAGCAGTATTCTTTCTCTTTGTCATTTTTCCTCTCTTCAGAACCACGTGACCAATCCAATAGAGAAAACAATACAAAATGAATGTCATAAAAGGGAAGGGCAACCCAACAGCAGTTATATCACCCAAGTTATTCCAAAATGCGGTTGATCTACTTCAGGTCATGCTGAATATCTTTTCCGCTGTCATTCTCATCTTTAAATTAAAGCAGCAGAAACAGTCCACATTTCTTTTTCTTTGAGCTGCAAATGGCTGGAATTTTCAGCCCGATTGCCCTTGCCAGTTCCAAACTGGCAAGGCTCATACAATATAAAAGGATTTTGATTTTCCGTGTTGACCTTGCATTACTGCACAATGAGCTGTAGTACTCTACAAAGCCTTGTACTCATCTTTCATCCACTGTCACTGCTTTCTTGTGCAAAATCTCTTAGTGCAGTGGTTCCCAACCTTCCTAATGCCGCGACCCTTTAATACAGTTCCTCATGTTGTGATGACCCCCAACCATAAAATTATTTTCGTT
>JANHFM010005248.1:4752-15400 GCA_032468115.1 Grayia smithii | reverse complement strand
GCCCAGAGTCCTCTGGGAGTTGGGTGGCATAAAAGTCTGAAAATAAATAAATAAATAAATAAATAAATAAATAAATAGAAATTCTCTCAACACACACTTCTTTCTTAACAAAATGTTTGAAAAGAGTGGGTGATTGGGATTATTTTCACAATTTGAGCGTGGCTCTGTCTTATCCTTTCCGTGCAAATATATGGAGGGAACTCTGCAAAATTATTTTATTTTATTTATTAAATTTGTTTGCCACCCATCTCATTTCAAAACAGTTCTTTCAGGCCATGAAGACATAGTACAAGCATTCACCTTTAACTTCCCTGTAAGAAAGCCACTTCGTATAATTAAATGTACAACATGGAAATGTGTGTTTTCAGCCCAGGAGTTCACATGTAGCTTGAAGCAGCCCGGGTACACAGAATGTTTGTGTGACTGTCTGGAATGATAGGATTCGGGGCTCAAGGTATGACAGGATATCTATCTTCCTTGCTTGAATACTGCTCAATGTAAATTCATTCAAGGGCTGCTATGCAGCTCAACCAAATGTAAACTTTGCATATCTGTAATCGTTTTCCCCCACAAGGTTTTTAATTTTTTTTTAATTAATTACATTTACTATGGCTTCCCACTCCAGAAGACCCTGGAGTAACCAAATATACAATTAAAACAGCTGTGTGAGTTTTTTAAAAAAATGTAACCAGACATGGCAGCGCAGACTAAAAGTAACCATACTATTAAAAACAAGATATAAAATACAACAAAGGCTTCAGAGGCGCAGTATCCTCAGATCTAGGAAGAGAGTGAAGTCTTAAGGGATCTCTGGAATCCCAGATAACTGGTTACCAGGAGCACTCGACTTAACATTTAGCGAACACTTAAAGTTACAATCACACTGAAAAATGTGGCTTACAACTAGTCCTCACACTTACAACTATTGCAGCATCACCAGGATCATGTGAGCAAAATTCAGAATCTTGGCAACCAGCAAGCAGTGTCCTGGGGTCATGTGATTTCTATTTGTGACTTTCCTAGCCAGCTTACAACAACCAAAGTCAATGGAGGGAGGGGGAGAGACAGTCTTAATAACTTCATGATTCACCTGACAACTGCTTTGATTCACTTAATAACTGTGGCAAAACAGGTCATAATCTCAAGCATAACTCAGTCAACAACTGCCTTGTTTAGCAACAGAAATTCTGGTTCCAGTTGGGGTTGTAAATTGAGGATTACCTGTACCATCCATGTATTTGGAGGGGGGGGGCTGCCTGTGACAGAGAAGTCAGAATTCCTTGGTCTCACAAGCTTTTAACTGAAGGTACCTGTTCTTGGGATTGATAAACAACAGAAATTAGGTTAGTCTCAACTTTGACATTGTTTGTTTATGTCCTCAGAATAACAAGCAAAGAACTATTTGGGATGGGGTAGTGTGGAAGCCTGTAGAATAAACATTTTGCATATTTCTTTAGATATTTTGAGTCTGAAGACTGAGATTGTATGTGTACATTTGTCTTTGTGTACATACCTATGTTTTCTAATGAACATCTTTGGACTCTCTGTAACAAAAGATTTCTTATAAAGTATCCTGAATTGGATAAGAAGTGAATTATTATTTTGTTCCATTTTAAGAACCGTGGTGGCACAGTGTGGTGGCACAGTGGTTAGAATGCAGTACTGCAGGCTACATTTGCTGACTGCTGGCTGCCAGCAGTCTCACTGGCTCAAGGTTGACTTAGCCTTCCATCCTTCCGAGGTCAGTAATATGAGGACCCAGATTGTATATGCTGACTCTATAAACTACTTAGAGAGGGCTGTCAAGCTCTGTAAAGTGTTAGTGCTATTGTTATTTATTGAATATTCTCTTGAATATTGATAAAAAATTAAAAAGGAATTACCGGTAACTCTACAGTATAAGATTTCACTGTATTAGTGATACTTTCTGTGCTCAGAAATATGTTCACTATTAGTGTATATAGTCTCTTTATGCATTATGGGAGTGGGGATGGTTAATAAACATTTAGAAACCTAGAGAAATACACCTCAACATCTAAAGTATGACTCTGATAAATCCAGGTGTGATATAGAAAGCTGTATTAGTAACAGTATTGAGAGCATATTCAATAGCAAACTTATATCCTTCACTGTGCTCTCTGAAACACAGTATATCAACTTTCAAGTGCAAGTATAAAGACAGTCAAGGCAACCTATCTAAAATAGCATACATATATAGTAGGATAAAGTGAACAGAGGACAACAGACAAACAGAAATACAAAAGAGCAGTGCAAGTTTATTTTCTCCAGTGTTCATCAGTATCATCATCTGTATAGATAATTGAAAGAGAAGGAAAGGTGAAAATGACCTGAAGGAACTTGGTTCTCAGGCAACGCAATAGCTCCAGTCTGAAAACTTTTAAGCCAGTGTGGACATTGCACCAGTTTTGCAACTGCATTTAAGAAGGAAATAGTAGAGCTACATGTAATGGATTTGCTCCTTCACTGTGTTCCAATCAGTCAACTTTGCTCCCTGTTACATCTATCTTGTGTGGGAAATGCATTATTCATAATTGAGAACTCTAGTTATGGAGGACTTAAAATATTACGAGGAGTTTTTTTAAAAAAAAACATTGTTGCTGTCCTGTTCATCATAAAATTACCAGCTAGTCTTATTCATATCTACATACGAATAAGCCAAATTGAATTCAAATGAAATTTGCTTTTAGCTGAAGAAAATTGCTGCCTTAGTATTGTATATCAGGCTGTGGATGTACTCAATTTGCTTCTGAAGAAGAAAAGAGCCCCATAGTTTTCCCACTGCCAGTATTATTTGGATATTTATTTGAAGTCCAGTAACAATCTCTGCCTCTGTATTCATTTGAGTTTATACATTAGCAATACAAAGAGTTTTAATCAAAATAAAAGATAGATCTTTGGGATGACTGTAACAGTCCATTGTCTGAGGATATAGTTGTTTTGAATTAAAGGAGATTAATCAGCAAAGTGTTTGAGGAGTTATTTTTTTCAAAATATAACACAGTCAACCCTCCCTGTCCTCCAACCTAAATCGCTTACTGGAACAATAAATTGCTCAGTGCATCCATTTTCTTTTTTTTTAATGTAACTGGAGATAGTAAATGAAGTGTACAAATTGTTTGCAAAAGCTTGAGAATAAAAGTCCGAAACTCATGAATAGGTAGTATACAAATCATTGTAAAAAGTGATGTTTTCTTCTTCCTTGATTGTTTGTTTCATTGATTATGTTCCATCAAGTCTACATAGCTAGAGTAAAAAAAAATAGGAGAGACAACATGTCTCTGCAGATGGATGCACCTGGTTGACCTTGTCTGGGTGGCAATCTAAACAGGTTTCAACTTGATCAATACTTGGTTGGGGACATTCATGGAAAATTCAAGACTTAATTTGAAGGAGATTATCTTGCTAGTATCTTGTGGAGATGTGTATATAATTCTTTAATATGAAGTTATTTTGTCTTCCAAATGACATGTCTAATTTGATGAGAACATTACTAAGGTAAGTGTGTTTTCTTCAAATGGAATAAATAGCTGCCGAAAACGCATGATGTTCAATGACTTAACATTACCTGTGGGCTATAATCTTTTAGATTACTTGCGTAATGATATATAAATTTGTTACTTTTTTATATGTGGTGAGAAGTTGATGCATATATCTTTACTTCCAGAGCTTAGATCAGGTGTGTCCAACCTTTACAAGTTTAAGATCTGTGAACTTCAATTCCCAGAATTCCCCAGCCAGCTTGGCTGGCCTAGACAACTCTGTACTTGCATAGAAGCCAACTATATAAGGTTCATTTGGAACAATATTGCATGAAGCCAGAGCTGTCAACAGGGAGGAGATCAAGTGGGAGAAGTGACAAAACTTGCTTCATGATATCATGATATAAAGGTAAGTAGAACCCACCCCTGGACTGACATGATATCATCATGTCAGTCCAGGGGTGGGTTCTACTTACCTTTACTACCGGTTCTCTTCATGCACGTGCTTTGTGTGTTTGCAAAGTAAGTACAGGTGCGCAGGTGGGCCCAGCTCCCGGATGCGGAAAACTGGTTCGGTGACGTCACACCGTCACCGCTACCGGATCACCCGAACCAGGCCAAACCGGGAGCAACCCACCACTGTGTCAACCCCATGACTGAATCCAATATCAAGATGCAAGTATGAGAAACAGGGATTTGCATTGTTACATTACAATGTACTGTATGTTCCATCATTTTGTCAATAAAAGTTATTTCGTCACTATCCAATCATAAGCAAGCTGCTGATACCCCTGCCACAAAAGAACATACAGTTTTAAAACACTTCTACAAACAATTTTATCTATCTGATAATGCAGAGAGTCCCTATATTTTGCTGCTTTGTTTCTTGTTTCTGCACTGTAAAATTCCATCCTTTCCTTTATTTTCCTATATACATGGAAAATCTTCCTTTTTATCTCTTTCTCGGATGATTAAAAATTGTGATTCCTGGCCAGAGATATGCTGCAAAACTTCAGTTTTCAAACTCTTTACCAGTTTATCAGTTCTCCATACTAGTAGACCAAGTTTCTTCATACTAACACAGGGGGCCCCAACCCCTGGGCCACGGCCTATTCGGAACTGGGCCACGCAGCAGCAGGCTGGCGCACACAGCTCAACTTGCACTAGTTGAACTGCCTGCACATACACACATCGGGTGGTATTCACTTATCTTCCCTACCGGTTCGCCAATGTGTGTGCATGCACATCTTCCACGCATGCGCAGAGTCTCAAAAATGTGGAAAAATAGGATGTCATGATGTCCGCGGTGGTGGGCAGGTCATCCCGCAGTCGTCCCTACCAGTTCGCCCCAACCGGATAGAACCGTCTACACATGTACACCACCCCACCACCACATGTCGCCCAGTTCTCCTCTTGCCCCCAGCTGGGCCGCCAAGCTGCAACGGTTGGGGACTGCTGTACTGGTAGACCAAGTTTACCACATGAAAAGTCCTAAAAGAGGTACCCTGGTTATGTGTATTACCAAGACATCCCTCTTCTTGTTTAAGGCATGATCTTGAAACTTTGTTTTACACATTGATATTCAAATTCAGATTCTTGTATTACATTGTCAAGAAAATCTTACGTTGCATTACGTTGTCACCTTTGAACAAATGCTGCCTGTGATGAGACTATTTCTCAGTCTTCGTCTCTCTCTCTCTCTCTCTCTCTCTCTCCCTCCCTCCCTCCCTCCCTCTCTCTCTCTCTCCTAGAAATAAATAAACCTTTTTCCTCTGATCAGCTTTGCCTTAACATGCTCAAAACAGAGGATTTTTAAAGGGTTAGGAAACCTGCAGGATGATCATGTGTCTCATGCATAATCTGAGGATTCTAAAAGAAATAGCAGCTTGTTTGGCCATGTCTTTTTCTCTCTATTGTGGCACTTTGCCATCGCATATTTAGTGAAAGACATTTTACTTTAAGCCTGTAATGAACATTGATGACGCTTCTTGTTTCAGAGAGTCTTAACAATTTCTAACTATGGCAAATTGCAGCGGTTTTCTGTGGTGAAAAAAAAATGACTAAAAATGGGCCTAAGATTGCTTGGTATTTTTTCAGAAACTCTTTTCCTTCCTTTTATTTAACCAGAACACAATCTTTTTTAAACAGTGGAAGTTTGAGGATTTGTTTTTCTTTTGCCCTAAAATATTATATGTACTTTTCTGGAATTCATTAAAAATGTAACAATTTGTATGAAAATGCAAAAAAATGAATTGAGGATAGTATGTTGGATACTTATCACCTTGTAGAACTTCATTCTTACCCATAATAAATCTTCAAGATATCCATTTAAATATTATTAGCATTCTTTTGATTTTGAGAATTATGACTTAAAGTATATTGCAACTTTATTATTCCCTTTTAAAGCAACTAAAGTTAAAAGTGCCTTTACCTTGATGTGATATCATGTTTTCTAATAGTCCCATTAGGGTATTTGTGTAAGATAGTTCAGTCATCTGAAATTGCTTTCTTGTCACACATTCAAGCTTTTGATAGCGTTGTTTGAATTTTAATTCAATTTTGGAGAGACACTAGGCATGTTAATTGTGTTTATAGGTGTAAAGGGAGAACAAGCAAAAGGATAATATGTTTAACATCTAGTTCTGCAGGGGTCACTTTTCTAATCACTGGGTTTTGATACCACAACCAGGGGTGGGTTCTACTTACCTTTACTACCGGTTCTCTTTATGCACGTGCTTTGTATGCGCAGAGCAGAAAAATGTAAGTACGGGCGTGCAGGTGGGCCCAGCTCCTGGGCACGGAGAACTGGTTCGGTGATGTCACAACGTCACCGCTACTGGATTGCACGAACTGGGCCGTACCGGGAGCAACTCACCACTGACCACAACATAGATATTCACAATAGTGTTGATTTGCAGGAGCACTTTAGCTAAGTGTAGGTATCTGGAACTAGTGTAAGTGGGTAATGTGGTTTACTAATTCAGGTGTTGGATCAGGACAGGGAAATCATAATTTCTTGTATATTTGCAGCCACAGAAGTTCCCTTGATAACTAGTTTTTCCTCTGTCAGTTCAATCTATGGGGTCCTTGGTGCTCTCTGAGCTTGG
Source organism: Grayia smithii (assembly GCA_032468115.1). Lineage (NCBI taxonomy): Eukaryota > Metazoa > Chordata > Lepidosauria > Squamata > Grayiidae > Grayia > Grayia smithii. The sequence continues at coordinate 8,793 of JANHFM010005248.1, read as the reverse complement.
TTATTTCCTTGCAGACATTTCATTACCAAATTTGATAACATCATCGGTGCTAAAAGAGAGGGGAGGTTGCTCTCATTTTATATACTAGTGGTTTTTCATATCAGTGTTGGTAGGAGCAGTCTTGGTGGTTCCTTGATTAAGCTGTCCTTTACCGGTAACTTGTTTGTCTGAGTTGATAGTTCCTTGATTGGAATATTGTTTACTTCTTAATTGTTGGTCTAATGTTAATCTCGGTGTTAATCTCTGCTCATCTGGGTGTTGATTGCAGGTGAGGCGGTGTCTTCGATTTTTTTCCATTTTTGATATTTTGATTGTCTCTTGTCATTTGTCATTGTGATTGTCTTTTGAATGATGTTGCTTATCTCTATGTGCCTGTTGATAGCTAATTTATCTGAGTGCTAGGCTTCCAGGAATTCTCTATTGTTTTTGGACTTGGCTTGGTCCACGATGGTCACAGTTTTACAGTTGAAATTATGGTTAAGTGTATCCATGTTTTGTGAAATTAAGGTGTTTTGATCATGTCTTGTGGTTGCTAGTTGGTACTCATGGAATACATTCTGCTAGAAATCAATCAAGCTCAGAGAACACTAAGAATCCTACAGTTCAACCTTGAAATACAATATTCTCTTATGTCAGCTTAATCTATATAGCAGGGATGCTCTTGTAGGAACATTAGAAGGTAACAGCATCATGCTTGCCCTGAACAAAAAAGGAAGATACACATTAAATAAACTAAGAAGGCAAGCTGAATGTTTAGAGAAAAACCCCTCATGGCATTCAGAAAGACCAGTGTCCAAGTAAGAATATGTAGGATTGCAGTTTTAACTGACAAAAATTAGGACCTTTTATAGGAATAGTTTTTAGTCTAATTCAGGGTTCTCCAAACTTGACCTCTGGTCTAATTGATAGTTGACATAGGGCCATTTCAAATCTTTCACTAGAATGATGCAGCATTTTCAAAAGATAAATATTCAGGTGTTCCATGTAAACATGGAAATAGCAATAAAATTGGTAAGATATTTAGGTTTTTATATATGCAATCAAGACATATATAAGTTTATATTTATGCAACTAACATATACGGTATGTTTACCTCTAAATAAGAACAGAGGAACAAGTCACAGGTTCACATGTATTTGGTGTGTAGTTTTCTAAAATCAAAATATCACACACCAATTTGTCATTACTTTAACACCCAGTTTTTACAAGCATATATTTTATTTTTCAAATTTGTTTGTCTCCCTTTCTTCAAAACTATTTCCATTGTTTCAGCTCTTTGTAATGATGTAAAAATATTTTGAGTCATGCTTTTCATCACAGTATTTGAAGAAGTGCATATTTCAAAGGCAACTACGTTTTGACAGTTATTACAGTAATCCAGGTTGCTTAAAACAAACTTTCCCTGTGGAATATTCCAGTGGAACTCATTAGAAGGATGTTGCAAAGTTTAAAGACATATGGCTATAATTGATACTAACAGCAATAACAATACCGCATTAGAATAATAAAAGTAGCAATAACAAAAAAAATTATAGCAGTAACTGAATGCTGCCTTTGCTCTACATATAAAAAAAACAAACCAAAGCATTTAAAACTTCCGTGTTAAAAGTTTTGCATCAATTAAAAATGAACAAAAATAAGTTACTCAACAAGATTGAATTACAAATTGAATTTAGGAGTAAAAAGAATTTTTTTAAAAAACAATTTCAGGGACAATTGTGCTATTAAATTTTTGGCGGTGCTTCCTCAAGACAACTCCAATATTACAAACTGGGAATATGATGGCTACCTGTATTCCGTGCTCAGAATCAGGAGATTGAGATCTAGTTTAGGTACAAGTTTGTTTGTCTTTCTAGGGAGGAAAAAAAAAAAGCTTTCCCTTTTGTGACTGTGACATTTTGTCTATGCTCAATAAATAAATGTTGGCTACGCTAATAACCCAGATCTTTTCTGACCTTTCCAAGAAAAATAAATGCAGACACTTAGAACAGGAGAGCAACCTTTTGAAGGAGATGAAGTAAACACAACCTATTTATTGTAGCATTACTGATTATTTAACTATAATGATGGCTCTAATTATGCAAGAACAGAAAAAAGTCTGGATCACTGCAATCAGATTTGGCAAACTAGAAACCGTGGCAAAGAGTGAGGCATATAGCCGCTCTAAAATTCAGTCGATTATTTTGTCAAGCATGTATAAGATAACAGATATAAGTATAATCATGATTATGGATACATGAAATGGATACGAATAAATGGGGACATTAGGACAGGGACAGTAGGCACGTTGGTGAACTTATGCATGCCCCTTACAGACCTCTTAGGAATGGGGTGAGATCAACAGTAGATAGTCTAAGGTTAAAGTTTTGGGGGTTTGGGGAAGAAACCACAGAGTCAGGTAGTGCATTCCAGGCATTGATCATTCTGGTGGTGAAGTTGTATTTTCTGCAATCAAGTTTGGCACAGTTTACCATAAGTTTGTATCTGTTATGTTCTCATGTATTGTTGTGGTTGAAGCTGAAGTATTCATTGACAGGTAGGACATTGTGGCAGATAATTTTATGTACTATGTTTAGGTCAGACCAAAGACAGTGAAGTTCTAAGTTGTCTAAGCCCAAAATTTTAAGTCTGGTGGCATAAGGTATTTGTGGGTATCTTGCTTACTAGATAAAATGTCAAGAATATTCTGGACTGACTGCAGTCTTTAAGAACTGCACCTCCGAATGAATGAATATTAAGAGTTGTGTTGTGATGATGCAGAAGCAAACTGTGAGCGAGAATCACTTTCCCTGCCCTGTTGTTAATTACATCTGTGTCTTGCTTCTTCACCTGCTCCGAACAAGCTGTGTAGCCCCTGAAGTTTTTCCTTCTCAATAATCCCAACAGATAATTTGGACTGGCAGTTAATTTGCCTTAGAAAGCTTTGGGGAGATTGGAACATCAGTCTATCCAATTGCAGATCCTTTCTAGATGAAATCCCCCCAAAACAACTCTAGGAATTGAATGCTGTCTTTTTCCATCGTAGCGTGTTACTATTTGAAGTAGGCAAATGCAGTGCCAGTTCCCAAGGTAGCAGGATCAGCCGCTGCAGAGCAGCAGCTGCTAAACCAGACTATGAATGTACTCAGCCTAGTTTTCAGACGCTGAAAATCACCAGCCTTAATTCCAGCATTGTACAGCATCTCGACTTATGAACACAATTGACCACCACTGCAACTGTTAAGTTAGTCACACGGTTCTTAAGTGAATCTAGTTTCCCCACTGAATTTGCTTGTCTGAAGATTTGCAAAAGGTGACCACATGACCCCAAGACACAGCAACCGTCATAAATACAAATCAGTTGCCAAGCATCTGAATTTTGATCACATGACCATGGGGATGCTACAAGTGTAAAAATAGCCATAAGTCTCTCTTGTCATTTTTGCAATGTTAACTTCAAACAGTCACTAAATTAAGTGACTGTTTGGTCACTAAATGAAGTTTTTTAAGTGAAGGATTACTCATAGCTTATATTCAGGTAAGGGGGATTCTGGTCTTTCCCCAGCCTTGAATGCTCCAGAAGGGTTAGGCCTAGGTACAGCCAGGGTATCAACAAGAGGGAAACAAAAAAAGGCAGCCACAATTAAAGAGGCAGGACTTAAATTGCATGTTTGTGGCCAGCATCTTGACTCTGTTGATGCCCTCCCTGCAGACATCCCTGACTACAACTCCTAAAATTCCCAGATAAGATGGGAATCTTACTTGGACATGCTGGCTGGAAATACAGAAAGTTTTAATCTTGGCACATCCAGAGGACAATTATTATTATTATTATTATTTATTGTATTTATATGCCGCCCTTCTCCCGAGGGACAATCTGAGAATGGTTGATCTATGCTGACAGAGTTGGTCATCACACTTATATGAACCGCTTGTAACTAAAGTGCCAAAACAACAGTGTCTTTGGCACACAGTGGCCATGAGTAACACAGAGACTGCAGAGCTGAAGGAGCTTTTTTTTTTTTTTTTTAAATTCCATTTATACCCCTCCCTTCTCCGGGG